>JAVQJL010102624.1:0-12264 GCA_036024295.1 Nannoperca obscura
CCCCCCCCCCCGCCCTCCACACACACACACACACACACACACACACACACACACACACACACACACACACACGCACACACTTCTCTCCTGAACCTGGAGGAGCCCAGGAGAGTGTGGCCTGGGGGAGGCTAGAAGGAAAACCTGGAGCGGAATGTGTTATCTGGGTAATGTTGGTTGACTGGCCCTGACAGCCTGTTGATCATCCCCACCCCACCTCCAACACCTACAGTCTCCCCCAACACACACACACATTTTTACACACACACACACACACACACACACACACACACACACACACACACACCAGTCTCTTACTGAGCCACCCCCCCACCCGACCTCCCCTCTCTCATTGCAGCACTGTCATTCATAGAGTGCCAAAGCCTGCTGCTTTATTAAAGCCCAGGAAGAGCAAGGCCTGGCCCAGGTTCAAACAGCAGTGCAGCTGGGACCTGTTACATTTTCGGCAGACTGCCCTCTCCGTCTCGCTGGCTATAAATAGCTCCGGTGGTTGTCTCCCTTAACCAAGGAAAAGAGGTTTTTGGGGGAGGAAAAAAAAACACACACACACACCACACACCACACAGATTAATAACCGTGGGAAGCAATAAAAGCTTTGTGTCTGCTGCCCGAGGTCAGCAGGCCAGGAGGTGTTGCTACTTCAAAGCCCCCATTGTGGCACATACTTTCAGACGCCGCTGCGGCGGGTTTGATGGGAACACACGGGGGCTGCCAGCGGTGTGATGAGTTGATGGCATCGGATTTCGCCAACCAGGCAGATACCCACACAGCCCAGGTGTGACTGTAGTTTTCTTTTCTTTGTTAGATTTCCCGGGCTGGCCATGTCATTATAGTTTGATGGAATTCCATTTTTTAATTGTGTTTATTTTTTGTTACACTGGAGGAGTGTTGTGTTTGGGGGGATTCCACCGAGCTCATCTCTTACGTACACACACACAGCATCAGACACTTTATGGCCTTGGCTCCAGCTGTTGACAGGCGAGGCTACCTCATTATGAACACCCCCACCCCTCCACGGCTCTCCAGCCAGAAAGCCGTCTGGCCCAGTAACGTTGCCTGCCCAGGCCATGTGGATCTCCCTTAGTCCAAGCCGGCCAAGGTCAGCCCCCCACCCGTCCTGACGTGGCCCCAGCTGAGGGGTGGGCCCAGCTCCAGCCACCGCAGACGCTTCCACTTCCTTAAGCTTATTTTCATAGAAACCCTCCCCAACGTCTCGACCGTAACAGTATCCACCCACTGGCACAATGATCTCCTGGGCAGGGAAACGCTCCTGGCGGATATAGTGGGCTCGCTCATTCATTCATGGCCAATTTTTTCCCTTTCTACTAGGAAAGTAAATCCACTACTGTTTTTTCCCTCCCCCTTCTGCTTATTGTTCTATATTTGCTTGATTATACTGTGACTAGTTTATAAGATGATGCTTGCATGACACGTTGCAATGGCAGAGTTCTCGTTTGTGTTCATTGCTGAGTAATGCTTTTTCAAGAAAACCCACTAGAAAGACCCCAAAATAACTCTGGCTATATTTGACTGAGTTACATTTTGTCATCTCTTCCTGTCACATCACTGCATTCTGAACAATATCCCATCAGTTGTATCATTATGGAGCTTGTTATAGCTTGTTAGGGTGTGTGACTGCACCGTCGAACAGGGACAGTAGACACACCATACCCCAATACGCTGAGTGAATGACGGACAATTATCTCATGTAAAATCTTTTCCACTCAGGTTTGAGGCCAGAATTGCCCGTCCAGCTAATGTTTCAGTTCATTAAAGCAAATTCTCTCTGTGTGTCCTCCAGCCTCCAAGCCCAATGGACCAGGTAGGGAAGATGCGTAGCCAGCCATATGGAGGACCCAACCCCTACTCCCAACAACAACAGCAAGGGCCTCCCCCTGCTGGGCCTGGACCCCAGCAAGGAGGCTCTTACCCAGGGCAGAGCTACGGACCTCCAGGCCCTCAGAGGTATCCCATGGCTATGCAGAGCCGAACACCTGGCGCCATGGGCAGCATGCAGTACGGACAACAGGTCAGTAATTAGTCATTTAGATGACTTTCCCTGCACCTGCATTGTAACCTTGCACAACCTCTCTTTGAAGTATGACTTCAAACGTTTCATGACTGAAGACATTTCTACGTCTTCCATGAAATCTTCAACCCAGTGATTTAATTTTAATTTCCTCCAGTCTTTGCACCACCTGGATAAATGAGCTGAACCTTTGAAGCCACAACATTGTGATGATCAGAAGTTCTTGTAGGGTTACTTTCTAGCAAAATCTGTGACAATTCTGCCGATATTTCTTGAAAAGATTTAAAAGTTGTGGTTACACGGACAATATTTCTTCAACCAGATTGAAATCATTCAGATTAGAGATCCCAACAGTTTACACGGATGCTAAATATTTGATCTGATAAAATGTGCGTTTACATGCCCCAAAGCATTTGATCAGAATAGATCTTTTTTGACATGCGTACAATCGTTCTGCCCGCTGTGAAGTGTCTAATCTGCCGGAAATATTCTCGTTGTTGCGAGCCTTTTTCACCATGGAGGCGTTCAACAGTCCTTAAAACTTTTAAGGTCTCTAACATAAAAGTTGGATCAGCCACAGAGCAGTTCTGTTTTGCTGCCGCTGTGTTTCGTTCAGGTCACTTAATGTTCCGCTCACGTGGGGCAAACATGCACAGAAAGGATACATTTATTCCAACCAGAGAGAAACAATAGGAAAGGATGTGTTAACATGGTTATTAGGTGCTGATTTCACTATTGACCATATTACCAGAGGTTTATGCCACCCCTCTCAACCCGATCGAGCCAGTCTCTTCAGATTGAGGTGGTTGCATAAGGGTGTAAATTCTGATTTGGCTGTTATTCATATTATTAGTGGAATATTAGGGTCCATGTAAACACAGCTTTTGTCGCTTTATCTCCATATCTTAAGAATGATCAATATTTCAGACCATGTATTCATAATAAGAGATGTGAGATTTTTCAAAATGGAGCAAGTTCAAAGTGCAGCATGTGACCAGGGTTATGTCTGGGGCCGCAGACGTGTTGGCCAAGGTTAAAACATTGCTGTTAAAACATCAAAGTCAAACCTATTTGAACAATCATCAACATACGTATTGAACTGATCAAATGTTAAGTCACTGTGTAATGAGGATGTGAACTCTGAGAAACTACTGTTGGGGTTGGGAGGGCAGCACTTTAAAAAAACAGTGAATGGGATTTGTCTTGCCCACTTAGAGAAGGAATATCGACCAATATTGACAGGATGGCACTGTTTTTAAAAACAGCACAGGCAGAGGCTTGCATCACCAAACACTTTTAGTAAAAAGTCTAAACCAGATGAAACCAATAAGTTATCACAAATAACATACCTCTTTGGAGGGGACATTTTTATTTTAGCTATTTTGAGTGTCTGTGGTTCTTAGTCATTGGGGCAGGGCATGGTTTGAAGTCCGGACCACAAGTTAATCATTTTTTTTACATCCCTGTTGAGGTAGTAGAGGGTTTATTTGGTCTGTGACTTACTGTTACTCGAATGGTGGAAATGGTAGGATACAGTGACTTGTACAGTGTGGGGAGGTTTGCAGCAGTTCAAAGCCAGTTTCTTGTTCATAGTGGGTAGCCATGATGCGGATATGTTAGGGTTTTCTCAGTCCAGTCTGAAAACGTATGGTTGGTACTTTTAAGGAGGTCAACCAAGGCACATTATCATTTTAGCTAGAGGTGGTGCTGGTGGATGAAGCTGTGCTTAAATGAATAGTTGCCATTTTGGTAAAGAACGCTTATTCCTTTTTTTGCCAAGAGTCTGATGAGAAAAAATGATACCACTCACATGTGTCAATACGAAGCTGGAGCTAGGAGAGTTAGCTTTTTGTAGCATAATGACTGGAAACAGCAGGAAACTGCTAACCTGGCCAGGTATTGTTCATGTCTTCCTACATATAACCCTCCTCAAACCCCACACATTTAGGTTTTTACACTTTGTTGTATGGATTAAACAAACACGTTATCTTTTGTTACCTTTGGACACAGCCAGGCAAATCATGTTTTCACTGTCTGGTTTATTTTCAACAACAGCAAAAATTGGGGAAATTTCAAGTTGTGGGCACGGGCACAGTGGGGAGCACTTTCTGACAGCGTCGTCCAATTGAAAACGGCAAACATCCAGTTTGCCGAAGCTACTTACTCATGGCTAAGAAGAAGCCCCTTCTTGAACTCTCTCAGCCAGGCAGTCCGTCTTAACAGAAAAATGCATGTAGGGAATCCCGTAGAGTGAAGCCTTTTCTTCCACGGCCGCTGTCTGTGGTCTTGCGCCCATTGTGTGCTGTGATTATCTCATACTGGCCTGCCTGGTGTCTGACCATGGACTCGATAAGTGCCCTGCAGAGAAGAAAAAGGCTTCCCTCCCTTTGTCAGACAAATACAATATAGCCACTTCATGTTGTTTTAAATGTGTGGCAATTCTTTACTATCTCGTATTTTCTTTGAATTCTGGAGTAGCTGAAAACCCTCCCAAAACAACACGTGGCTTTTTTTTCCCCTCTTCTTTTTTTATTACTGTGTTCCCTCACAAGGTCAGGGTTTTCTCCTTCTGTGCTCCTTCAGGGTAATGAAACGAAAGCACTGTATTGAAAGGCTTTCCACGCGCAGAATTGAGCAGAATATGAAAAGCCTCATATTGAAGTTCAAGGAGATGAAGTCAAAAACTCATTTTTTTTTCTTCACGGCTGTAATTTAAAGCGATACACGGCTGAATTCCTACACTCAGATGCTTTTTCTTTACGTGCTTTGGCTGATCGGTTTATAGCAAAGAACACACTCTCCTCAGTTGTCTTTCCCTTTTAATCTGTGTATCTGAACGGTGAAAAAAATCAAAGAGGTGACTGTGGATATTGGGTTATTTTTAACCTGTCAGTGCACAGACCGTATTCTGCTGGTGATGGATATTCCACAGAGGGGCTCAGGATAGTAAACGTGGAGTAAAGTCTTAGTTCAGCTGAAGAAAGCGGTTTATGTTCTCCCCCTTTTTAAGGTGAACTGGTGTGATCCGGACTGACCTTTCTGTTCTCATGTCTAGATGTCAACCTATGGACAACAGGGGCCAGGTGGCTATGGCCAGCAGAGCCAGGGCTACTATGGTCAGCACGGCCCCGCCCCTCACCCTGGCCAGCAGCAGCCTCCGTATGCTGGCCAACCCCAGGGCAGCTCTGGAACGCCCTACCCCCAGCAGGGCCACCCTTCGCAGCCCCCTAGCCAACACGGGCAGCCAGGACCCCCCTACCAACAATCCCAAGGCCCTCACGTTCCAGCTCCAGGTCAGCCTCCCTATACCCAGCCCCCACAGTCTCAACCAGGACAGCCACCCTATGTCCCTCCTCAACAGCAGCAGCAGCCTCAACAGCAGCAGGGACCAGGTCCCCAAAGTCAGCAGGGCCCTCAGGGCCAGCCTGGCTACCCACAACCCCCCGGACCAGGGCAGCCACCACAACAGCAAACCCCGCAGCAGCAGCAGCAGCCGCCGCCACAGCAGCAGCAGCAAGGGCCCCCACAACAACAACAACAACAACAGCAACAACCAGGAGGTCCAACTTCTCAAGCCCAGCAACCTCCAGGTCATGGCCAGCAGGGTCAACCATCACCTTACTCCCAGACACCCCCCCTGCAGCAGCAGCAGCAGCAGCAGCAGCAGCAGCAGCAGCAACAACAACAACAACAACAACAACAACAACAGCAGCAGCAACAGTCACCATATCAGAGGTTCCCACCTCCTCCACAGGTAATAACAGCACACACACCTCTGTTAGCACACTTTAAATATAATGTGACGTGTCTGGCCCTTTTGTGTTTCCATTACTGTTTCCTGAGCTGATGCATGCTCTTTATGTTTGCTGTACTTCATCAGTGCTGTATAGATGCAGATAATGCCTCCATTACAATGTTAACGCACTGAAAAGTGCTGCTTCACGTAAACAGTCCCAGTCCCTCCTTGTTTCATGTCCTTTTGGTCATAGGTGGTTTTGAAAAAACCTTTGATGTAGGCCATCGAGGGCTAATGTGTTGCTTAATTAAAGTTTAATGAATGACTTAATTAAGTCTTGTCTGTTATATGGGTAGTAAGAACAGTAGGATTTAGAACACACAAGACTACAGCTCCTACATGACATTGGAGCAAAGCTTTGCTTTGTTAGTGGAAAAACACCAAGATGAAGCCACAAGTGTGCTACTCAGGCAAACGGCTGCAAATTAAGCAATGTCGTTTCCCATGCCATGTCTCCTATGGAGACACAGTTATGCCATACAGTAAGTATTAAGTTCACAGTTGTTCATGGCACTGCATGCTCCCATTTATCCAGCCCGCTGGAGATGTTATTTTTGTCTACGTGTCAGCGGCTGAACTGCTGTACATTGCAAAGAGCCAATAAGAAGTAACAAGCTGCTTAGTGGATTAGTTTTTTTTGGGTTTTTTTGTGGAACCCACTGTATTATCTCCTTCTTGTGCCCATGATCAGGAACTGTCCCAGGATTCCTTTAGCTCCCAGTCCAGTGCTCCTCCTTCCAACCAGCCAATGGCTTCCAACAAGAGCAGTCAAGAAGACAGCATGCAGGCCCGGCCATCCAGTCTGCCGGTGAGCCCTCCGTCTCTTCATTTCACTTGTGACTTGTGACCCTCAGATAATGCCAAAAATCCTACTGAACCATTTACAACCAGAAATCTGACCGTAAAAGACAGTAATTAGTAATGTTGCACTGCAACTAGCTTTTCTTATTAAAGCGAGTAAGAGACTTATCATGGATTCCGAATTTGCAGACCCATTTATTTGACAACCAACATGTGACAGAAGAACTTTACAAAATCCTTCATTGTCATCATTACATTCGCCTTCTCTGGCCTTCCTCTGCACATGGACAGCACTACTGTTTGACTGGAACAGACCTCATTCAGATGTTTTCTTGATCTGCAACCAGGTTCAATAAAACAGTCGATGTTTCTGTGTATTCTCATGGATTCTGACTAAACTACCAGTGTGAAAGCAACTTTAGTCATTAGTGACTCACTCGAGTGAAAGACCACTAAATACACATTTGGAGGATGGGAATCTCACTATTCCAGTTTTTCATGTCACAATTGGATTTGAAACAGATTCTTAGTTAAACAAATATAAAGGGGAACACTATTTTTTAGGATATTACTCCATTCAAATGTGATTTGAAAACTAACAACATAACTGGCAGTTAAGCTAAATGGTCTTGATGAAGTCACGGTCTGACTACCAGAAAAGGTGTCTCACAGTATGCAGTTATTTTGGAAGCCTCTTAGTCAATACCTGTATGAGAATGAAGAAATGAAAGGGTTATTTACTGACCAACATCACTGGTTAAACGTTTTTTCTTTATGTTGATTTTTTAATTCCCCCACCCCGAACAGTTCACAACTGCTGTGCTCTCTTATCCATCTCCCTAAACTATTACACATAGCTGGGTTAAAAAAAACGATAAACTGTCATTTTCATTTCTTTATCGACATCACATGGCTTTGTTCTGTAATGCAGCAAACAGCCTACAGCAGCAGGAGCAGTCACCCCCATAGCCAAGTTTAAGTTTGTAACCAAAGCATTCAGAGTGAGGAAAATACATTGAAATGTGGGCTAAATATTAGATCTTTGGGCTACTGAACACTTTAATTCAGCTGCACAGATTTTTTTCAGAGCTGTAACTACCATGGGTCAATATTCAGTACTTTGGACTGCTGACACTGGTGGATTCCCAGGTTTGTTTACTGCTTACTGTTGACATGACTGCTAAATTACCGACAGGAGATACTGAAGCCTGCACAAAATTTTAGCAAAACTATCTGGATAATGACAGTAATGATGGAAATATGTGGGTGAATGTTAAAGGGGGAAGTACAAGAGTAAAAATGTGGACCCCTTCTCTGCTGCCTGACTTCAACATGCACAACAACAAGCTGATGCCAGGAGTGAGTAAAGCGTATTCAAGCAGTGCAGGTTTCTACTGACTTGTTTCGAGAAGAAGAAAAAAAATTCTGAGAGGGCAAAAAAGTATTTCTGCCAGGAAAAGGAATTGTTGAAAGTGAAGCAAATCTGGCATCTAATAGCCCTCTGGCTAAGATAAAGGTGAGAGGAACCCCCCCTCCCCATCTTCCTTGTTAAAGAGGTGTCTCGCTGTAACACGTTGCAGTTTCCAGTGGCAGTGTTTATAGGTCAGACTGTGGAGCTAACCTCATTCTGGGCCTCAGGGAAGGAGAGTGAGAAATGAGATCATTAATGAGAGAGAATGAAAGTGAGAGAGCGCGTCGGTGGGGAGGGGAGGGGTGGGAGGTTTGGGGGGAGTGCAAGCAAATAACTTCAAATACTGTGAGTGATTGGTTGGAGTGGGAGATGCTGAGAGGGCGGGAGGGATGAGAGGCACCGCTGTCTATGCCAGTAGGGGATGCCCTCAGGATGTGTTTCCCTCCTTTTTTATTTATTTCTCTTATTTATTTATACATCTCTCTGTGGGCTCGGCCATTGGCCGAGCAGGCCAGGCCAGGCTATTTTTATTTATTTTCCTCTGACTTCTTGGGGATTCCCTATCAGTGCTTTGTGATTGGCTACGGTAGAGGTGAACTGATCCCCCTTTCCCTCCTCCTCTTCTTTTTCTTCCCTCTGCACCCCTGTGGAGTGCACATGACACTGTGCAGATTAGAGCGTGCTGGCTGAGAGTGTAACCCTGACGGCCTGTGTCAAAACAGCTGAATCGACTCCTACAGGTGTTATGAGTAGATATGCACCAGCAGTATGTGTTGTACCTGGAAATGAAGCTGTTTTTGATAACCACACTTCAGCATCCGAATTAGGGAGGCTGTGTCTGACAATTTCTGGAACCTCCTATGATGGACGGCCTTTCACCCACCTGGAACACATCTATAGACACTTCTTTGCTTCCCGACGCAGTCAGACAACATGGTTGTAAGAACCAGATCTTTTCTAGCATAACCTGGCCACTTGTGTGCCTATAGTGAATCTGGAAAGCTCTCAGTAAACAGAGGTCTTGATTGAGCTTTATAGATAACGTCACAACACCTAGACAGCAGCTTCAAAAATGAGAGGAACGAGGCGGTGGGGTGTAGTGCCTAAATTGGCGAGTCACACAGGTGTCCCGGAGTTGACATGGAATGTTCTATTTGTTGAGATGGAGGCGTGTCTGTTCCATGATGGATGCCAAAGATGCTCCAGAAAGGCTTTAAAAAAATTTGTCTGATTTTATTCCTAGGTATAAATCAATGGAAGTTTTGATCATTTTTGGCAATTTTATTAGGCAAAGTTCTTTTTTTCATTTTAAAACAAAATGAACCCTTTGAACTCTGCAATATAAATAATTCCCCAATGACTAAAAGTTGTATCTTCGGCTTATTGTGGTGGTTCTGAGAGTATCTTCAAATGCTTCATGTCCCTAAAATCTGTCCAACCTAAGCTAAAAGGGTACGTAAGTCAAAAAACCATAATAATTGAAAGCATTAATTGTGTCATTAATTAATTAAAATGAAAAAATATATTACACTATATATATATATAAAAAATCTCAAAACAGTGCCGCTGTGCGTTGTCACCACATTTTGCACGGCAGGTAACGTAATAACATCAGCTTGAAAGACAGAAGCCTTAGCTTTCAGCTGCAAAAAAAAAAAGAGTGCTCTAGCTATTATGGTTTTTTGTTTTAGATCACTTTAAACAGGATTATGCAAACAATGACCCAGAGGTATATTTTCAGAGGATTTAAACACTAATGCATTTGAGAGGTTTCACTTATATCGTTAAATAGTAAGAAGGATTTTGTGGGAAAGAAATTGTTATAATGTTATAATTCAATGTAGGGTATGAAAAAGGTATCACACTGGTGTTGGTACTGAAACTGATATCGTATTGGTGGTGGTATTGAAAGATTTAAATGATAACCTGCCCTGATTAGCAGTTTATTAGCTCACCAGCAAGCTCACTGTCACATTAGCATCCCAAACATACATCCTTATTGTCTAGCCTATTACTTCATATTCCACTTTTCAATCATTGGTGGATTGATAAACCTAATAGATGCATTTATTCCTGATTGATTCTGAATAGGTGATCAGTAGTCGTATGTATTTGTGCACCTCTATTCTAACTCAACTAACTTGTATCATGTTAAGCAAAGAAGTATGTTTCCAAATTGACAGAATGTTGGGTAGAGATTACAGATCTGCAGGTTTAATTTGATCGGGGAAAAGTTTATTTTGTATGAACCTGCAGTGATTTGCAAAGACGCATTTGTTTTAATCCGCCCCAGAACGTGTTTGAATGCCAATCCAACAGTGGCTGAGGTGTAAGCGCCGTTTAGCTACTTTAGTAGCTTTCGCACAGAGCCAGCCAGACATCACCTCATCCAGAGCACAGATGGGTCTGTTTGAGCCAGGTGCTAAAAACCCAGCGTCTGTTAGGCCGCCGTTGAGGTGGGAATAAAAGGAGTACAGGAGGCTCAGCGCCTGCTGGAAGGCGCAGGTAGGAAAGCAACAGTCAGCTCGAGTAAAGGGATGTGGGTAAGAGCAGGAGGAGGGCGGGGGGAAAACAGGCAGCCATAGTGGAACTAGCTAAGCAGGTTGAGCTGGTTCCTGGCTTCAGGACGCACACACAGTTTAACTGTTGCGCGTTTACCATACTGACTGTTCCACGGAACTGTTGTCTTCATGGAAATCTATTTACACATTTACAGTGTAGTCATGTAGCAGATGCCAATCTAGAACAACTTGGAGTGAGTACAGCACAATAAACAATACAAGTAGGAGTCTTTCTACTACTAATGTTCCTGGGACCTAATACCTATGTAATTTCTAGGAAAGCTAATGCACTAAGAGACAAGGAAGAGAAAGAAATACTTTTTTTATACCGTTGTCTATTAAATTTCTCACATTATTGACCTAGTCTTTAATGAATAACCATAGTTGCTGATTAAAGGGGAACTGCAAATTCTACACATGAATGATTTTACTCTCCACGAGGAGCACTGTACAGCTTGGGAAAACAGTCGTACCATGTCTATTGTGGTTGTGGAAGGAGCGTTCAAAATGTTGGCAAAAACGAACCTGTAATGATATTATCTGGCTAATCTCAGTTTGGTCTTGACTTGAAATGTAGGATCTCGTGTTAGTGGAGCTTGACTGATGCTTAGGGTTAAAAGTTAGAATATATGAGCCTCTGCTGCTACAATATTCAACATTCTTTATTTAATCTGTCCCTCACAAGTCACACCTTTTATGGAAGTGCATATTAAAACCCTAGAGTAACCATTTAATGAGCTATCAGTATCAGTATTCAAGGGAATTTCATATTAGCAACCCCAATGTAGTATAGCTCAGTCTATAAATTGATATAGTGATTCCAGTGTCTTTATTTAGGGAAGACAATTATAATATCCCTTGTGGTATGAAAGCTAATACAAGAGTTCACCTCCTCCATTGTGGCTCCGGCAGAAGAAAAACAGGCCAGACTCTTTACAGTCACTGTCCGGCTTTCAAACTCCCTGGAAGTGACACTTGCTCTCCGTGTCAACCCATGGGAATCACTACCAGACCACCATCAACTTCACTCGCTCCCTCCCTCCCTCCCACCTTGCTCCCTCTCTCTCTCTCTCTCTCTCTGTTTTTTATTTTATTTATATAAATCTCCTCCTTGTCCTCTCCCAGGTCTTTTGTACACCCTTTTCTCAACTGTGGGGCTAATCCCACTCAGAACCGCCCACTGGTTGTGATGCTCCTCTTTTCTGATGTGTCTGAATGTGCTCCAGACTTGAGAGGAAGGTCACATGTTGGTCACACACTCATGCTTGCCTTTGTTTTTTCCTCCTGTTCCTCTTGCCTTTCCAAATAAGAGGCTTCATCTGGAGTGGGTTTTATCTTGAAGGAAGGGCCACGGGTTTACGAAGTTATTCTACTTTTTTGTGTCAGGGATGTACAGAGCAGACTCTTTCTATTTAGCCTTACTTGAAATTCACAACATATAAATGTAGTATGCAGTCTAATTGGAGCTTGTAGTTTTCCAACCTTTACGTTCATCACTACATCACTGCCTATTAGGACCCCACCCTTGCATGAATTTCACTTATATCCAGTGCATTTGCGAAGCTCAGGGACCACCCACATCCCCACCCCCGGGGGGGGGGGGGGGGGGGGGGGGGGGGGGGGGGGGGGGGGGGGGGGGGGGGGGGGG
>JAVQJL010102626.1:0-21282 GCA_036024295.1 Nannoperca obscura
TTTTTATAACAGTTTTTTTTTTCTCTGAGATATTTCCCACACACACACACACACACACACACACACACACACACACACACACACACACACACACACACACTCACACTGACTGAAAAGTCTTAAAGACTTTTTTGAGTTGTGTGAAGAGCCCTCAGCATCTTCCCCGAGGCCTCATTACAGCTTTAGGAGAGGAGGCAAAATGGAAACACACAGACCCTTCACTCCTTCAATCACTCATTTGTTTAACCCCTTCACACCCGCCATTCATTCTAACTATGGAGAAAGAGAGCAGCTAGAGGCCCCAAAATGTGTGTCACCCTTTCAATCGAATAGGTCACAGGGTCATTTAACCTCTTCACTCTTTCTATTCACTGCTTCACCACGAGAGACGGTGGATGACTGTCTAATGTCTATGGCTGGATCTTAAGATGAATGTATGTGTGTGTGCGTGTCTGTGTAAGCGCTTATATGCATGCTTGTGTGTATGTTGGAGGGTGGACAGCTGTATCCAGACAGTGAAACTCACCGACCCCTGAGGTAATCAGTCATCTGAGAGTCGCACAATGGTGCAGTCCAATGCTATGCTTCTGTATTTGCAGGTGTGTGCGTGTCCATTAAGAGTGTGTAGGTGAGTGTGGGTGAATGCACTGTTGTGAATGCATTTGTGTACCTTAGGTCATTAGTGTGTGTGTAAGCTGGTACTTTCAACGACAAGGATAAAAAAAGAGTTTTCAAGGATGTCACTCTGTGTGAATGAAAGCTTAAGTGTTTATATATATATATATATATATATATATATATATATATATATATATATATATATATATATATATTTGTTTATATGTGTGTGTGTGTGTATGTATGTGTGAGGTTGCTGAAGCTATGAGACAGAGATAGAGAAAAAGAGTGGGATATGCGAATGAATGCTCCTGTCATTCCATTCACTGTGTGTCTCTTTTGATCAGGAGATTTAAGCTTGTAAGTTGAAGTGATTTTTGACCCTGCTGACTCTCTAAAGGTCTATGAGGTCTGCAAACAGGCTTTAAGGGCCTCAAGGTATAAGAGTTAAGGGCTTTTAGTGGTTGAATTGTCTCATATTTGAACTTTCCCACGGGGTTTAACGCCTGCTTTACTGCTTTACCCTGACAGCTTGGTGTTAAAATGTGTATGTGTTTGTGTGTATGTGTCAAGTATGTATGTGTGCACATTTGTGTATATGTGTTGTTGCACACATATATGTCTATGTGAGTGTCTGCGCAAGCAGGCCAGTTTAATAAACTCAAGTGTTTGAACCACCAAAGTCGCACAATTTACTCCTCTCATCTCCCAGAAAATTGACATTTCCAGAGTGTTGCCATTGGAAACCACCCTGGGAAAGCTCAACTGTTTACAACCCAAACCCAAAAAAACACTAGGGGGTTGAGATAATTAGTAGTTAAGATATTTTTGGAACTTATCTTGAGCTACTTTTTAAGCCTAAAATTATATTTATGATGAAGTGAGAACATGTCTGACCACTTTTCAGGTGATGCGTACAAAGTGAAAAGCTTTTTCTTTCAAAGAAACAAACCATTTTACAAGCAAAACCACGACATTTTAAAATACGGTCTGTTGAATATATGGTTGCACAAATGGAGGCAAGCAAAGGTTTCTGTATCGGCACATCAATTAACTGAATAATAGATGTTTGCATTATTCCTCACTGAGACCAGTAGGTGCTGCAAGCCTTTCAGATTGCCTGACGGACAAAGCAAGAAAACGTTGTCCAATAATGTGCTAAAATATTAAAGCTAGCAATTTGTGAAAAATCAAGGCTCTTTGAAGTGGGGTGTAAGTGATAGCCTGAATGTGGAAGGAAGTAACAAAAGTTGCCCCTGAAACCACAATCTGATGATGTTGATTTGAATCAAATTAACTGACACTAAGTAAATAGGGATGCAGGGTGTGTGTGTGGGAGTGTGTGTAGGAAACCAATGCCAGGCTTTTGCTTTCTGATCTATCATGTCATTCAGATTGAATACAAATGATTTGTGGGCTTCCAAAATGAAAAACTGCAAGCAAGACATGGAGTAGCAAGGGGGAAAGAAAAAAGGAAAGAGGAACAGACTAATAATATGGGAGGGAGGAAGACAGACAGAAAGTAAGATGTACATAAAAATCTACTGATGAGACCATTACACCTTAAACGGGAACAAATTAGATTGCAGATTGCCCCTCTTCCTCGACTCCACTCCTCCTTCTCCCTCTTGCTCTCTTCTCATCTTTTCTCAATTGTCTTTTAGCTTTGCCTGATTTCCACCTTAAATAGCCTCTCTCTATCTTCCTCCTCTCCCTCATCACCATCTCCTCCTCTTTCCTGTCCTGCCACCCAGTGGGATGTGATTAATTGTGAGTGGGTCAGACTGCTGGCACCGAGCTCTTCCAATATCTGATGCTATTCCCACCTCTGTGTAAGCTCTGTGTTATATCCCCCCCGCCCTTCCTCTGTGTGAATCATCTGCTATAGACTTAATGTGTTACCTGCATGGCTGTTTAGGGTTGTTTAGGTTGTTAAATCCCTGTAGCATGGTCTAAGTCAAACTTTTGTTGAGCCCACAAAATCACGTTAGAGCATTTCACAAACACAAATATAAAGAATGAGCATTTAAATTATTTGTAATTTTAAAATGAACAATTTGTGCTCTTATCAAGACAGCATATAACTGTGTATAGCTGCATAATGATACAATAACAAAATATATCTGGTTTCTTTAGCTATGAACGGTTGATTAATTGAATTTTACTGTATGAAAAAATATATATATGAATTAATCATTTTATATGGGGCAATACAAGTATAATTAATATGGCATGTAGTAGACTTTAGTTAATTTGTAGAAAATCCAAATAAAAATCAAACTGTACATAATATTTTGGTTTCAATACTGTAAACCCTGCCGCAAATTTTTTTCTTTTTAAAGAAATCTACAGAAAATGTGTAACTGTATATAGTGTCAGTGTTGGTGCTACTAGCTCTTCCAGTCTCTGTCACCATTCTCTCCTCTGTCTGATGGCTGTATTTCACTCGGTCTCCACCTTTCTACTTTCTTATCTTATCCTTTCCTTTTCTCCCTCTACCTGACTGTCTCTTCCTCTTTGTCACCTCCACCTCCTTTTCTGTCTCTCTTTTCTCTCTCATTTCCATCATTTTGCCTCCTCAAAACCCTCAGACCATTTTCCTGTATCTCTCTCCAAACCAACAAACTCTAAAGTGCTTTATAAATCCACTATCATGATTCGAATGTAAGCAGTCAACTGTCACAGTTTCTCTTTATCTCTTTTTCAGGCCCTGCTTTTCTTTCTCTTCTTATCCCCCCACCCTGTTCTCCCAGCAACTTCTTTCTCTTAATCCCAAACAAATACGTCTAAAACCACTGTCATTATTTGGAAGACAGTAGTTACCTTACACACTTGTCTCATCCAGCCTCCCAAAGCTATGTGTTTTCCCTCCTCACCCACCCTCCCAGCAAAACTTATATTGATATTTCTAAAATTTTAATTATTATGCTCACTACTTACCCTTTCACTCTTGTTTTCTTGATTGCTGACCCTCCATCTTGTCTGCTGTCTTTCTTGCCTTTTCTCTCGTTTTCTTTCCCACACTGCCTCATCTCTCTCTCTCTCTCTCTCTCTCTCTCTCTCTCTCAGGTCAGACACTCTGTCTTTGCCAGGGCGCTGGTTGCTGCCAGGGTGTGATGGCTTTGCTGAGCCCGCTGACTCAAACAGAAGCCAAAAGGCCGGCCAAACCAAAATCACTGAACAGCAGAACGCTGCACTGCTCTGTTTTCTTCTGACCCCTTTGTGCAAGTGCAAGCACACACACGCACAACCAACCACACACATATGGACAGATAGATACGGGCATATACAAATACAAGAGGATGTGGTTGAACATAGGGCACAAGCATTGACAAAGACACTTAAAAACAGGAATCCACTTAAAGTGATTTTGCTTTCTCCAAAACAGTATGCACACACACACACACACACACACACACACACACTCCAGCCTTTGTATTTCTAAACTTTAAGTTCAAGAAAGGTTTGTTTCAGGGGCTTCGATCCAGCGCCCACACGTCGGGGATATAAGACAGATCTGGAGGCAGAACGCAACCACAGAAATGCAATCGTTACTGGGGGCGGCTGAGGCTGGACACACACCAACTGCACTGGGGATATTCTGACATGAAGGGCACACACATTTTTCTCTACCGACTAATTCTTGTTTAATTTTTACAGTTGTACCAGTGGAGTTGCATAAACAACTACTCGATTTGGCCACAATGTAAGATCAAATTGTACTTTAGGCAAAAGGAGTGCATGTACACACACACCACACAAAGCCAAGGTATTTCACTGTACTGAAATTGCAATTAGGACAGGCATTCAGAAATGCAAACTCTTTCTGCCTTTTGTATTTATTCACAGTACCAGAAGATAACAACAGACACCTAACAGCATATATACATACATATACATATTTATTTGGAGCCACACCATCATGTTTATTGGATCTGAGGACTGGATTTGTTTAAACTGTTGTGATGAATGATTAAAATACTGAAAATGATCTGAAAGTATGAATTGGACTTTACATTAATGTATGTAATAATATGATAATCCATGTATGTATTTCAAAGTCTGGTTTGGTCTTTTTTTATATGTCATATGATATCTAATTTTAGCCTTTTATAATGTCTTATTTATTTTCTTGCCTTTATAGATCCAATGTGTATAATCACATGCTGCAAAGTTTGATATGGGGTATATGCCACCAAGAAATCAGTTTATGAGCAAGGTTGCTGCATCCCTTGAGGTCTCATGACGAAGATTTTTAGCTAGCTAGACTAAGAAGTAACTATTCACATAAAGTCACAATGACACTGCATTTTACTAAAAGTATCTTGCTTCCTCTAATGAATGTATTTCCTGTTGAAACAAGACACTGTAGTTAGGGAGGGGTATTATGGAAATGTAAAGAGATGTAATATAATTTAGGAAGAGGAAGGTGGTTTGGAACAAAACATACATATTTGTTCAAATGCATTTGGGACAATCTTATGGACTACATGTAAGAAACAGACTTTTTAGACTTAAAGATATTTAATTTAATAACTTAAATTAGTTTTCTATCTTAACTGGATTTATTTTTGTTCATTCCTATTTCTGTGCATCATTGTCATATACCATGCGCAACTGGTCAAGTGCAAGCAATGTCATTTGGAAATACAATATTTTAATCAGTCTTTGTTTGTGTGTGTGTGAAAGAGAGGATTTCCTTATAAGAGAGCTGTCATTAAAGAGTAATGCTAACACTCCAATTCCCAATCCAACACATCCACTTCTTTTTTAAAGTTTATCATCCAAAAAAAAGGTGAAGCTGAGAAGTCAACAACTCAGTGGGTGGAAATACAATTCATGCCTCCAGCTTACAAGCTAGATACATGCCATTCTGTTCTCTCTTGGTGTTTAAAGTTATTCTGGTCTCATTGCTTGGTTGAATAATCACTGAACATCCTTGATTTAGTCTAACTCCTATTGGTTCAAAGTAGAGACTACAATACTTACAACAGTATATTTGGCAATCCCACCAAATGAGAGGAAAGGGATGTAAGAAATGATGAAGGTAGAAAGGCAAGATTGGAAGAAAGAAGCAGAAAGGGGGTAAGAAAGAGGAGGAGATTAGGGGTAAACCATAGAGAAGACAAAAGGGAAGAAGAGATGATAAAAGATGAAGATGAGGAAGATGGAAAGAAAGAAAAAAAACATCCAGAAGACTGAAGAGTGAAGAGTGAAGCCATGTTATATGAAGAAGAGAGGAATGAAAAAGAGATAGAGAGAGAGAGAGAGAGAGAGAGAGTGTGTTACAGGCGCAGTGGGAGTCACCTTGTGGAGCTACAGTGCACTGAGCAACTCTGCCTGTCTCTCCTTATGAATTATAACAGTGGCTGGTTGGCCAAAACCCTCACACACACACACACACACGCACACATTTCACTCCCCCCTCTCTCTCTCAGTGGCACACCCTCATCCAGAAAGCTGCGCTTCATGGAGAAAAGCGATCATAAAATATGCAGCTGTTCCACCGCTCTTTAGAGTGCTTCTCAGACCCCTTGACTCGTTGTGTGTGTGTGTGTGTGTGTGTGTATGTGTGTGTGTGTGTGTGTGTGTGTGTGCGTGGGCATGTCATGTAATGGCAGTGAGAGCCCTCTCTTTTCTCTCTTACTTCTTTAACCATCTTACCATACCTCTCTCCGTCTGTCCGTCTTTGTTACATCCTGAGTTTATGTCTGTTCTGGTCACAGTTTCAGTTTGTGGAAAATTTAATTCATTTCAGTTCAGCGGACATTATTTTCATGACATCTGACCTGCTTCTCAGGCACTCTCGCTATCTTTTTAAGTCATTTTTCTGTGGTATCAGCAGAAAGGTAGGCTGTCCTGCAGGATGGAATCAAACAGGGCTACAGACACAGAGTGTTCCATCTTTCTTTTAAGCCTCATCTTTATTCCAAAAGTTGCTATTAGCAAAGCCTTTGCTTTTATCTCAGTCTTACATCTGCTTCATATTTGCTTTTTAATCTTGTAAAGTAGTCTCATCATGATTCTGCAAAATATGTCTGTGGTTTCTGTTTCTGTGTAAGTACACTTGAGTTCCCAAAGATATTCTAATCTGTTTAGATTTACAAAGGTATATACCAATGACGTTAAGCATGCTGTATTTCTACTGTACTTCCATCTTCATATCATTAAACAGGATATTACAGTAAGAAATTATCTTGAAAGAGGTGCTGTTTGCAACATTGAAAGCAGAATCGTCCCCTGCCGAACCGATTACGGATGATAATTAGGTACTTTGTGCAAATACATGTTTGGTATTCAACTAAAACTCTTGTCCAGATTACCGTCCAATAACTGACCAGGTATAGAATTGATCGTTTGGCTCCAGGACACTTCAATAGGTGCTAAATGCTGATGGACACATATTTGATTTTTCTGGAACTGAACGGGTAGAGATTATCTAATTTCTGATGGTATTGAGCCTGCACATAGATGGAGGCAACAAGTGGCTTCAACAATCCATAATGCTAATGTACAAACACTGTCATAAAGTCACATCCCATATTTTAACATGTCACTCAACAAAGATGTAAGATACTGTAACTCTGATGAAGCAGTGGGTATTTAGCCCTTGTACATGTTATAGCCTGAGGCAATAGTTCAAGATGGATTTCTTAGTTTTAAAGACACCTTTGAAAAACAGGTTCAACAGTGATACAGAGTGCACTAACTTTGCAGTGAAATGTGGAACATTGTATATTCTCATCACCTTGAGATATAAACCACTTTCAGATCTGAAGATTAACGATTCACCGAAAATGCAGCCTCTTTACATTTTCTGACTGAGATAGAGACCCTTTTGAATTTTGAAACTGATTAATTCTATTTATATCTGAAAATGATCAAGTACTCATCATCTATTTCCATTAATCTTCGTTGTCAGCAGAGGAAAAAAATTGAGTCAAAAGATCAGTGAAGGAAAACCGCATCTAATTCAGCTGGTTGAAAACTGGCCTATGAATAATTGTTAATTAATCAGCTTCATATTAGCCTGACATCACTGCTCCCCACTACTCATTAAGTCCTTAGAAACATACACACATGTGCACACACAAACACACACACACACACTCACAACGTCAGCCTGTGGGTTGTGTGTGGGGCTGTGGACGTGTGTGCTTCCCTGTCAGAACCATTTGTGAATTTATGATTGTGTATGCATGCATTTATTAAAAGACTTGTGCATGTTTTTCCTCTCTGTGTGTCCCTCTGTGTGTGTAAATGGGTGCCCTTTCCCTGGCTCATTGGGATGCAAGGCGAGAGCTCGTCGAGTGAGAGCTGTCCAGGCTAGCTTTGGAGTCATTAGCGTGCTCGTTAGTCCAGTTATGTTAAATCTAAATTACCATTCATCATCACACAGGGACCCATCATTTATTCTGATGTGGCCTGGCAGACACATGCGCTAACTGTATTAGCTCATTCAAAGACACGCAAACACACTTGCTAAAACACAGTGGAATTCCAAATCAGGCGTTAGCTATGTGCTAAGTGTTTTAAAATAGATTATATATTATTGATTGAGACATTGCAGGGCATTAGCAATGATTGGTTTGCCCTTGTGAAAGCAAACCATCTCCACACTGTGTTCTACTGCATACAAATGCAACCGAACAGAGAATAATAAATCGAGAAGATAAGCTCTACAGTATGATTTTTGAGTAGGCGTTCTATTGGAGACATAATTGGAAGCTACAGATTACAAAATATGCTTACAGGTTGCTAATGTACTCAATGAAGCTACAAAACATTGTAAAGAAAATGTAATCAAAATAACATTCTCAAAGGGTACGTGAACGAAGTACAAGAAACAAAATTCTAACTACTAATATTTTAGGCATAAAAGGAAGTTTTTCTTGCTATCGTGCGTTCCTCATTGATACAAATGAACACAATAATATATGGAAAGACTTCAGGGTACAGGAAAGGAGGGCTGGCCTGCATTCAACACTGGCATTTAATTAGCTCTCACTGAGTAAAAACACATACACACCTTGGCACACACAGCCATTAGTCGCTACAGGAGGAATGCCTCCGTCTGCGCTGACGTGATTGCAAAGACGAGAAATTCTCAGGAATCAAACCGACAAAGTGGACTCCACTGCCAAATATAAAGACTGTGTTTATCATATAATTACATTTCCACTTCTGCTGTGTTTATTAGTCTTACAAGTTTGAGCACATACAGCTAGGACTATCAAAGACTTTCAACAAAAAAAGGCGGAATCAGTATTAGTAAAATCGACTGTGGAGTAGTTGAGTTTTATGGTCATGGTACTCTTTTCAGTCATGCATTGAAGTAAAGTCTTCTTCCAGTTTCCCTTGATATTTTTGTGGTGGCATCACAGTTTGGACAAAACATTAAAATGGAAAATCTTTGTTTTTGTTTTCTTTATTAATCAGAGCACATTTCTCAGTCATGCATCAACAGGACTTCCTCTAACAAATCCCCATAATATGTTTATTAAGATATAAGCTGTCCAGGACATGCAGCTTTGGGCAGGGTCTGACCTTTGTAATGAATACAGAGAGCAAAGAGTCTCTCGTACTTGTTGTTTCCAATAATCAGCAGATTAACTCAACTTCCAAATGACAACCTGAAGCCTTCAAACGCTTGTACTGAGACGAAAAAGGACTGTCAAGTAATTAAGATGAATCCTTTTGTTTATTGTTAACAACAAACACCAAGAGACACTGCCATGCATCAATTACATTCACCATTAGGAAAATCATCTTATTTAGAAATATTGTGCAGCTGTAATTGATTCTGATAGGTGTTTAATGATAAATATGATAAGGCCACCCTGGCTTGCAATCAGTTCATGATTTTAAGTGAAAGAATAATGAGTCGAGTGCAAGTCTCCCTTTGTGTTTCTGCATGACAGAGAGAAGATTTCAGGTTTTTTTTAATCTTTAAAGGACACTGGGTTTGGCACGTCAGTGTCCCATCACCAAACCAGTGCAGACACCTTTGAAACGACAGCTGTTTTCATATAACGTAATCAATGCTGCTAATTTCTGGCAGGGCATCACAGAACACAGGAAGAGGAATGTCGATGAATTGACTTGTCTGGTAAAACAAAGAAAAACACGAAGTTTAGCAGCTTGATTCGTTGACATTTTTTAAAAGGGTCTGTTTGCTGTACAAGAGGAGCTGTCAGCTTTCCTGTTTATGTTTTGTTTTAAACATGATTTATTTTTCATTAGTTTTTTTGTTTTTGCCCTAACCATGATCTTTTCTTAATCTTAACCAGGTGTTTTAGTTGCTTAAACTTGACCATATGTCAACCAAAGAATTGTTTGAAATGTTTGTCACTGAATGTAATCTGTTGAATTGTCCAATATCGACGTTCTTGGCAGGATTTAAATAACTGTTAGTAGATGAGGGAGCTAAAAAGAACATGCGTACACTTTTCTTGTCTGCCACAGGATGCAAACTTCAGTCTCCTGCATGAAAGTCAAACATATCCAAATCCATCCAGGCATTTCAGTTTCTGTTTTCTATCAAAATGCAGACGTACTGGATAACAGTTAGGGTAAAGCATTTTAGTGAAGAATGTTAATTATGTTGGTCAGGAGAAGTGACTCCTGGCAGAAAATGTTTTGTTAGTACGCAAGCCTTTGAGGACAAGCCAAAGTTACTTTCAGAAATTGACTGGCAACTTCCCAGCCTTATCAAGCTCTAATCTTCAAGCATTGGAAGCTTACCTAACATCACCAGACCATGCTAATTTCCTTCTTTAATTTTTCACCATGGCAGTAGTGGACTTTATCTTCATTACAGGCCAGTGGAAAATGACTGCACGGATATTAAGGAGGGAGAAGAGATGACCCGCAGTAGAGGTCAAGTTGGACTCAAAGCCACACTGTGACAACAGTTTTTAACAGTTTTGCATACAGGCTTAAATATAGAGAAAGTCTTTGTGACTTTATGACTGACTTTTAAACATATTGATGCTGACGTTTCAAGGTTATTACAGTTATTTAATGCAACTATTTAGCCTTTCTGTTAAGTTTAATTATGCATTGAAGGCAGACTGTTTCAAATACCGCTTGTTGATCCATCCACTGGGGTGACTTTCATTTACACATATCAGCTTTTAGAATCCAGGGTTAAAAATGTTATGAAAATTATTACATAAAAATAATGAATATATTTGAACTTGAAGATGGAATCTACAATCTATAAATGTTTAAAAAAGATTGTTTTATCTAATTTCAGCATTGAAAACATGGGCAAAAGCTCTTAGCACTTATTATAACTATTTGCAGTCCAATTTAAAACAAAATATCTAAATTCCATCGAAATAAACTTTTGAGCCCATATTTGCATTTCAACCCAGGTTGATAAAACGTAAGGACCCGGAAAATGAACACACCAGTTACCCAGTCGGGGTCTCCATCTTTACTTTGAGAAACGCTGTTCTTAGTCTATCTGACAGCCTTGGTGGTCTGGAAACAACAAAGGACCAAATTGAGTCAGTCAGTCAGACATTTGTTCTATCAATAATTAATGCATCCCTGCTCTCCTCCCTCTGATCCTTTCAATCTATTTTCTATCACTGGTCCTTTTTTTTAAACCGCAAACGTCACATCAGTGTTTCTTCCTGCTTTTCTGATGCCTGCTTCATCTCTTTTTTGCTCTCTGGTTTCTTCTACACCTTTGTGCCCTACGTTTCTTTTTCTGACTGCATTAAATTAACATATTTTTCTCTGCATTTTTTTGTCCAATCCGGTCTTTTCCTTCAGATCTGTTTTTTGTCTCTCAGGTATCTCTCTCCTTCCCTTTTATCCCATTTCTCTCATTTTCCTTATCCTATCTTCCTTTTATCTGTCCTTTTCTCCAACTATATCTCTCAATCTTTTGCCTCTCATCTCTGGATTTCCCTCCATCTTTTCCTATCTCTTCCTCTGTATTGCCTGGTTTCCCCCCACCTCCCTCTCATCAGGTCCAACAGATTAAGATTAATAAATGATGTCCAGGAAACTGGATGCTTTTACAACACCGACACTATAGTCCTTCCTTTTCCCCCTCCCTTCAAATCCTACATTCTTCCCTTTTCCATTTTGTGAACACCCTCCACCCCCCAAAATCTCTCTTGTTTCTGGCCTCTTCTGGCAAAAAAAAGAAAAAAGAAAAGGAAAGGATAGTAACCGCAGTCCTTTTCGGGTCTAAATAAATCATAGCCCAGCACTGCCTTGCTTTTACAACACTGATCCTCCACTTTCATTCTGGCAGGCATGAAAGAGGAAGCAGAGAGAAGAGGAAGTGAGAGAGAAAGAGAAGATCTACGGACATATGAGTAAAGGGAGTGGATATCAAAGGAAATGTAAAAGTGTCTTTAGTCATATCCGTCTTTGTTCTTAAACCTCTTCAGGAAGCTAAATTCTTCTGTCAAACGGAAATATAAAGAAAAAGCAGTTCAAACAGGTCTATTCGGAACTTCATGAAAAATATAAATTAGTTCTTTGGACCAGCATCCATGAATCTCCAAAAACACTGTCAGCTGATTAACTACAGTGTGACTAGTGTATATTTCACTGTATACACTGCTCAGTGATGCTTTAGGATGCGAAGCATGTAAAAAAAGATTTCAAAGGTTCTGCAGAACATTATATTCTCAACACTTCTGTTAATAAAAAATTGAAAGTAACAAAATAAATTAAAATACAATAATTTAATGCATTCCTATTTTAATGAATGGTTATCTGTTTGTCCAACGAAGATAAATTATTACGTCTTTTGGCACATCCACAAATGTTTTGGTCAAATATGTTATAAGTCCAATACTTTCAAATGTCTCATCGTTTTAAAATTTTGTCTAAAAAACATCCCATCACTCCTCATTATTTCCAGAGAACAATTATAACAAGATTAATGAAACTAACAAACATTTTCAAAATGAGATGCCCCAATATTCAGCTTTTGACTCGTCAACGCTGCTCCTGTGAAACATATTAAGCAGCTGAGATAAAGCCTAGTCTACCAAGAAACAGCGACTAATTAAAAATGACTAGATTAATTAACATGGAGATTCGTCAGTGGCAACCACACACAGTGCAGCGCTCCTTTCATTTGGCCTGATGCATACACACACACACACACAAATGGCTCAGACACAAATGCACATGCACACACACAAACACACACACACACACTTGAACTTTTTTTGTGTGAGAAGCACTGCCCTAACCTAACCCTTATCACAACTACACGCTTAATCCAAAATGTTACTTAGGGCTTCAACTCGCAGTTATTTTCATCATGAATTCATTTGATGATTATTCTTTCAATTAGCTGATTAATCGTCTATAAAATGTTTGAAAATACTTAACACTACCAATCACGATATCCCAGAGACCTTGGTAACATCTTCAGTTTGCTTGTGTTGTTTGAATAACAGTCACAAACCCAAATATATAACATTCACAATGATATGAAACCAAAAAAAAGCCAATGTTATTAATGTACTATGAATTGTCTAATGGATTAACAAAGTAATAGTTTCATCGCTAACCTTGACCTAAACCTAATAATTCTAACTTAAACCCTCAAACCAAGTCTTAATCAGCAAACAGCACTTTTAAAAAATGATTGCCAACATTTTCAAAAAAGTATTCTTGCTATGAAGATCTAAAACGGAAACCGGTCTCCACAATGATAGATGTACAAGAGCGCGGCACACATACACACACAAACACACAAACCTACCTGATGGAGCTGTCACATGACCTCCAATCACTGTTATCTATAGCACCCCATTTTGTACTACGGTCACGGAATCAACCCCAGGAACTGAACAGATGGCGCTGTGCTTGTGTGTGTGTGTGTGTGTGTGTGTGTGTATTCGAATGTGAGAACACAAATACATCTGTGCGTGAGTGTGTGTGTTAAGATGCTTGAAATGAAGATCAGTCCAGTGGCAGAATTGCTTACTGTCATTCATGCCCTTTGCACACACTCACAAACACACACACACACACACATACACCTGCCTTTATTAAAACGTCACATTCACTGAATATACTGTGTGCTGTCATGCTGTCTGCTGTGAATGGGAACGGCTGCGTATTTACAGTGAATTGTAAATCCTGCCGAGTACTCAGCTGTCAGAGTCTTATGAATTGCTAATATGTTGTATCTCGCACTGCCGATCCCCCTCTATCTGCCCCCTATCACTTCAATTGTGTGCTGAGAAAAAAGTGAGGCCAGGGAATCAAAGGAGCTAACTTCACAAAAAAAAAAAAAATGCAGAGAGGGAATCACGACAGGTGGAATGAAAGGTGGATAAATAAAGAAATCACAGCATTTCAAATAAAAGATGTAAGATATTAACGCAAAACATTAATAAAATGCTTTCTTTTCTTCGGGGCTTTTAAAATACATTACCCATTACTTGTAAGAGCTGTGAGGGCATTTGATTTTGGACTCAGTGTGGTCCACAGTGTAAACTGCTATGTATTGAACCATTTTCCACTGTATCCTTTGCTCTCTTTAATCATTCATGTGAACACATTAAGCGGCACCAGACTGCACCAAGAACAATCACACCAGGTTACAACAGCAGGATCCTCATCAAGATGTGCATGATACTGTTTGGATTCTCACTGAGCTTTTACATTACTTTTACATTCAGAGTTCTACTGTATATAATTATTACTTTAAAAACTGCTTTACATCTCATTGTGAATCCCATCATATTTTTGAATATATATATTAGATTTCCAGAGAAATAAAAATGTACTTTGTGCATTTTACATAAAAATGGTAAAAGAACATGTACCAGATAGATTTTGACACATTTTTCCGAAACTGCAGACCTGGTTCTTATCATATCCTTAGCACAGATTGTAAGCATTTTACATAATGGTCTCTGGTTTTAATACTCTGTCTTCCACAATGTTGCTTTGTACTGTAGATCTTTATGTTATACAGCTTTCTCCAGAAGCAGACAATTAAAGTTCTATTATTCATTTGTGCTGCCTAACTGATGAAAAAAGCTTAATTTTGTCACAATGTGTTCAATACCATAAAAATCAACAACTTCCTGTTCAAACTTCAACACTGTATTATTAGTATTATGAGTCTGTTCTTGTGGGTCTATAGACCTAAACCATGTCCAGTTGTAATGACCAATAGCATTTAGCTCTGTAGCATGTAACCAGGGACAGGCAGACTAGAGGTTGGGACTGTGCTGTCAGCCTTTTCTTCTTTTCCTGCTCTCATTCTTTACAATCATCTTGTCTTCTCCTCTGCTGTCTCGTGGTCTTGTTTCTTCTACCGTCTCTGTCTGTCTTTGTCTGTGTGTCTCTTTCTTTCTGCTATACAGTTTTACCCTCTAATAAACATATTCAGCCACAATACCACTAACTAACCTTTTCCCCTCTCAGCACAATGCAGCACAATATGAATGCATTGCCAACAACCCTGCAGACAAATGAACCAAAGAAAGGATCTCTGTTTGTTAACTTTTTCCAGCTCAATGTTTTTAGAATTAAGACGTGACACTATAACCTTTTTTATCTTAACACAAAAAAGAAAAGAAAAAAAGGTTCAGATCCAGAACACACAACGAAGCACAGCACATTCTTCTGTGTGAGAACAAATGCACACCATGGACACATAGACACACACATATTTGTGTACAATGAAGAGCATCTGCACACATACATACAATTGTGGAGAAAGTAGACACCTTTCCCAAGAACAGCAGTCACCAGTCGCACCTCTAAGCATAGTGACAAATGAGCAGCTCTAAAAATGTGGACAGATCAGACGCACAAACTTGTGCACGCTCTCACACACATACACAGGATCAATCACATACACAGCTGGAATCAGCTGGAACATCAACAAAGGGAATCACCCACATGGACTAACACACATGGTGCAGAGAAAGCACAGGTGGCAGAAACACTGTTTTTCTCACTCTTTGTGTGTGTGTGTGTGTGTGTGTGGGTCGTGTATTTTAAGTCAAGGACAACACATTTGCCGATTAATGAACAGGTACGCTACACTTCATCCGTGCAAGCAATGCACACAAGCACTTAGACGTGCACCACAGCTAACACACATTTGCCAAAGATAATTCTCACACAGAAACATGTAAAAAAACTAAATTTTCTCAACAAAAGCATCAAGTTAAAGCTAGTCTTATTTTGAAGATGTACAGCAGATTAAACGATTCTATAGATAAGTAGATGAATAGAAAAGAACGAGGGATGACATGCAAGTAAGTGAGAAGAGGAGAGGAAGACGTGAATCATTACATGAAAAACAAGCATGGATGGAGAAAATGAATAGGACAGAAAACAAAGCTTATACCGAGAGAAAGCGCAGGACAGGTCCCTGCTTCACAGACAACGCATGAGAAAAGGGAGAGAGGAGAAGAGGGCATGAGAGGAGAAGGAGGAGGAGGAGGAGGAGAGAGATGTGAGAGGACCGGGGTTTTTTGTACTTACAGAATCTCCAGATCGCGCAGCGCTCGGAAAGCTCCATCTTCGATGCAGCTGATGTGGTTGCTGTCCAGTTGCCTACACCGAGCATACAAACACAGACACACACACAAACAAACACACACACACACACACACACACACAGATGAGAGAGAGAGAGATAGGAGAGAGTCAGGCGCAAGTATGCAAGGTCCTATCAGCCGGGGGAGGGACTAACAAAAGACAGGTTCTGTGAATGAGTGTGCGTGCATGTTGGGGTGTGTGTGAGTCTGTTAAGTGGTCTTAAGGTAGCAGGTAGGAGACACCGGTGTTAACTCTCTCTCTCGCACACCAACACACACACACACACACACACACACACTCTCTCTCTAGGAAAACCCAGTCCAGACGATAACACACGAGCTAAGGTTAAGTCTCTCACCTAGGCGCTGATATGGCCAGCCCTGAGGAGAGGAGGAGAGGAAAAGGAGAGCACGAGAGAGGAGACCGGTGTGCTGAAGTGGCCTGTCTGGCGTCAGCCTATCACCTCCCTCCCCTGCTGCATGCCCGGCGCACACTGGCCACCGGGAGAGAGAGGAACGAGAGAGGTAGACACAGTGAAGAAGAGAGCGAGCGAGCCGTAGCTACTAAAGCCCACCCTGCTTGTCTGTTCTGTAAATATTAATTGCATTTTCTCCTTGTCCACCCCTCCTCTTCCATCCTCCTCCTCCCCCTCTCTCCTCCTCCCCATGTCCTCTTTTATTCTTTTTTCCCTCTCTCTGTAGTGAAAGAGGGAGTCATTTCATTACATTAGGCCAACCAATCCATTAAGGGCCTTTTACCGGCTCTGTCACTGAAACAATTTCATTAAAAGGAAAGCCTCCGTAAATCAACCTACAGTCACGACTCTGCCTCTCTTTCCCGTTCTCCCTCCTTCTTCTCTCTCTCTACATCCCTACTCTTCTTCTCTCTGTCTCTCTCACCCTCCCCCTCCTCCCCGGCTTGCTAGATGCCTCGTTCACCAGGCTCCCAGATGCACCCTGTACCCCACCGTCATCTATCCTTTGCTTTAACTTTAATTTGCTCGGCTATAGGTATTCACCTCCACTCCCCGCCATGATTCATCCCTCCATCCATGAACCCAACAACCCCGGAACCTCCACTCCTCCCTTAGTCCTTCCTTCTTTCTCTCCCTCCCATCCATCCATCCTTCTTTCTCCTCCCCTTCTCGCCTTCTTTTGCAGAGGAGCAGATAGATGGATTGCAGATGGAACGATACAAAGGGTAGACATTTAGAAGTATCGTCTTGATTTTTTAAACTCTTGGTGGCATTTAGACACAAATTTATTACACGCAAACACACTCAGACAGGTGGACACACACACACACACACACACACAAACACACACACGTGGACAAAAAGATGTAACCAAACACAAGCAGAAAAACACTGAAACACACACACACACACTTGCTGAAACACACAAATCGAAAAACAATCAAAAAGGTCCACAAACACAAATACCATTATGGAAACACACACACACACACACTCTTTAGCTTCTTTCTTTTTTCTCCTTCTAGTTTCCGAGCATCCATTTCCTCCATTTTTCATGTTCTCTCCCTCTCTCCATTCATAATCCATTTTTTTCTCCCTCTAGTGCTCCTTTTCTCCTCTCATCTCTGATTCCCCTTCACTTTTTCTCTTCTCGCACACCATCTATCCATTGCTAATCCATTTCTTATTCCTGTTTTCTTTTATCAACCTTTTAAATCTCCTGCTTTTCTTCTCTACATAACCTCGGTGTGTGCTCGGCACACTGCAGCACCTGTTATATTAGTAATGTCAGCTTTTAACCCTGAGGAAGGTGGTTCCCAACACAGGAGCTGGGTTGCCTCTGTAGGGCGACAGAAATTACATCAGGGCTTCGGGAGCAAAATATTCTTTGGTTTGTTTTTATATGTGCATGTTTTTGTGAGTGTGTGAGACGAATCTGAGGGATGTGTAAGTTCTCAGAGTATCTAAAAAATGTATTTATTATACTACAATACAAGTGCACCTCAATATGAAGCTGCATTTCAAAAAGCAGCAGGTCAAACAAAGGCTCTGTGACTTCAGACAAGATGTGAATGTGAGAAATAGACATTAAAAGCTTTACTGTACATTAAGCATCATTATCTTATCACACAAACAAGTGATACCTCCTCTAACTAGAACTAGACCAAACCAAACTGCAAAATGATATTTACACAGAGACAAAACTTGGAAAAGCTGCTATACTTTTATTTTGAAATTTGCTGTGTGCTGGAGCACAGCACTAATGTGCACAACAGGATCATTGACAGCAGTTTACGGCATAGTAAAGCAAGCACATGTATTTGTACCTGATATTGACCAACTGCTGGTGGTTAACGGTTGGCATGAGTTGAGATTAGACTCAAGACAGTAAATACCAAACACCTCAATGCCCACAGGCCAGGTTAGGCTCGAAACACATTTATTTTCCTCATAGACTTCATAAGTCTGATGTTTTATCTGCTTTATTTTAAAAGTGATTTAGAAATAAGTTGTTTATGGTCTTGCCATAGTACACTTGATTAATTGAGCATGATTTCCAAAAACTGCTAGGATCATTTGGTGGAGCACTAAACAAATGTTTTGTTTTAGTTCTGTTTCTGTACTGTTAACAGTAAAAAAGAATAGTCTGATAAGGTTATGCGCTTTTGTTAAAAGTCAAGTTGTGGATCAAGATTTGTTTTATCTTGTTTGGCTACTTTTTGGAATGGAGCTATGAGTGTGAGCATCTGCTAAATGACTGGACTTTAAAATATAGTGAGTCAGGGGATCATACCAGCATATGGCTGTGCCATGTTTGTGTTTTATGTAATTAAAAGGCATCTTTTTTAGGAAGGCAAACTGGCACACAGCCTGATCAGCCATATGGACACACATGGCACTGCCAAAGTTGACTGTAGTTGCTAAAAATTATATTGCAGAATCGTCTAATATCAGTTTTCTTGTCTGGTTATAGTTTTAGGGAGTAAAATGTGAAACGTCCTCAAAGAAACAGCAATGGCACTAAAAATGCAAAAAATTACTTATGTTCATGTTTTCCTGACAAAGGACCATGTGGAAAGAATGGATTTTGTCTTTAAGTGGTAATGGCGAGAGTAGCTTGCAATTGGTATAGCTTCCTAAAACCTTTTAGGAAAGACTGGTTGGCATACTGTGATTCACGTCCTGCCAGGTGGCAAATCAGAAAATGCTCATGTGTATAATTTTGTAATGGTCGTATGGGTTGTTTTGGAAAGCGAGCTATTTTGTTGTTTGGTGAGAACTTTCTGAAAGATGTCGTACAAATAAAGACACCCACTGGACAGAAAATTGAAAGCTGAAGACCGCCACATCTCTATTCATTTCAATCCTCTCAATGTCCCCTATGTCACCTGTGACACTCTTGACTTCTGGATGTGAGGCTAAGGTGTTGTCATCAGCAGACAAGTACTATAAGAAAATCAGCTGAACGTAACTGGTTGTGTTTTGATAATTTTGAGAACAAATTATCACTATGCTCCAAAAACCTCACATTTGTAATTTTCCATGACTTGAGAATAAATGGTGGATTTATATTGGCGATCATGTACTCTTCTATCTTCATCCACAGTAAACAATTCTATCATCTGTGATATGTTTGGATTCCTCTGACAGCTTTGTTCACCCTGATAAGCAGTGCCATTATTGGTATCAATCTGGATGAGGATGTACTTTGTGTGTCTACTCTTTACATTTTTACCATTGTGTTGCATCCATAGTCCTTGTGTGTGTGTTTGTGTGTGCTTTTTATGTGTTCAGATCACAGATGTTTGTTACAGGGGATAGACTGGGAGTCTAGAATTTAATTTCCCTCCATATAATTAGTTAGTGTGTTTAATCATGTCTATCATAAGGCCTATTGGCAGACTGATTCAATGCTTCCCTTTGCTACCATCTGGAGCATAGGGGATAACGCCAACCCCCCACACCACCACCACCACCACCCCGCCAACACGTGCACACACACACACACACACACACACACACACACAGCTGCCCTACCACTCCATGAATCCATCAGTAACCACTACTGGCTGAGTAATTAATGAAAGGACAGAGGAAGGGAAGGAGGATACACTAGCTGCATTTCCATCCAATGCATATCAATAAATAATGTGTCCTCAAAATTGAAAATTATAGTAAACAGCAAATTACAAAAACAGTCTCCTATTTGCCTGATTGAGAACATTTTTGTTGATAAAGAAATTACACTATGAATAGTGATGGTGACATTGGCAACACACTAAATAAACAGTGATGTGTTGTGGTTTCTGTTATTATAACATTACTTCAATAGATACATTTAGTATGTTTTGTGAGGTAAATGACAACAGAAATAACTTTTCAAAAGCCTATTTCAGATTTATATGCTCAATGCTGAAGAAATAAATCTAACTTTCATCTTACAAGAAAAAGGATTATATCTGAAACTGTTAGTAATCACTGTTAATAAATACATTTTATTTCACACGTGACAATACTATGGTTAAGACTTGGTTAGGTTTAGGCACAAAAATGACTTGGTTAGGTTTAGGGAAAGATCATGGTTTGGGTTAAAATTAAAAGGAAATTTAGGATTAATGCAGGCTGGATGGAAATCCACAAAGGCTGCCACTGCATGTAGCCTTCATGTAGCCTTTATAAAGTAATGGATGATTGGTACAATACAGGATAGGCTTTGACTTGCAAATGATAGATCTACTTTTAGTGATACATAGTGATAGTCAAGGGTCCAGGTTCAACAATTGAATTAGACAAAGTGAATATAAAGTAACATTTCCTTGAAGGCAATTTATAACTTTTTTAACTATTTTAGCAAGGAAAATGAACAGTAAAAAATTATGAAAACACCTTCTAACACTGTATGGAAAAACATTCAGAAGTGTATGTGGTGTCTCTGTCTCTAACTGATACTAACCACTACACAAGGTTGTGTAAATTTTACATCACAAATCATATCACTGATAAATTCATTATAAAAAGATCATTTTCAGAATCAGATTTATAGCCAAGTAGGTGGTAAAAAAGCAAGTCCAAAATACATATATATATATATATATATATATATATATATATATATATATATTTATGTGGGGGTA
>JAVQJL010102628.1:0-11800 GCA_036024295.1 Nannoperca obscura
AGCACTTGTGATTCATCACCAGCCCTTACAAGTCTGATGAGACATCTTGTTGTTTTCCATCATGGTTCTATGCACTTTATGTAAAGCTCTTATTTGGAAGTCGCTTTGGCCCAATTATACGGCCCAGAGAATGTAACACTGATAAAGTACTCTATGGTGACATGTTAGTTGTCAATGTGCATCAACAAGGTTCTGTTTAGCTTAACATATCATCAGTACACAGCAGGCTCATGAGTGCCTAGAAATATTGCATTGTCATAGATGTATTATATAATATATATATATGTAAACGGTGGCCTGCTTAGTGCATATTTATGCAATGTAAATATAAAGACATGCTTGAGTAAAGATTATGCACACACTTAATCTCCATGCACTTTAAGACTATGCTCACAGATATTGCCAGGATGAGTGTGGGTACTGCAGCTGAATGATGCTGATTCTTATTAAATAGCGCCCTCCAAAGGCTGAGGGGCATTCCAGCTATAAGAGATATATCCCCTCCCCAGCTGCTGGCAAGCTGCACGTCCAGCTGCCTGCAATATGGGAGAGGGGAGGCTCATGCTAACCAGGCGTCAGGTCTGATTATGGTGATCATGGCTGTGAAAACTCTTGAGGCTATAGAAGCTTTATATGAAAAACTGGGCTGAGAGAGAGAGGGAGCATATTAAGGGCAAAGGGTGTGTGTGTGTGTGTGTGTGCTAGAAGGTCGGAGGTGTGTGCCTGTGATCATGTCTTTGCTGCATGTTCATGTTTGTTGATTATAAAAAACAGGTAAGGGATCTCGTCACACATCAGGGCAAGTGTGAAGTGGTTGGAATGAAATTGAGCCACTTAATCCATTGCATTTTCCACTTATCTGCATACGGCTCCATAATTATGTCTCTTTGGGCCACGGTATTGTTGGAGTGGGCAGCAGAGGCAACAACTTCCTTTAATCACAGCAGTGGTTAGACTGTATGTGTAGGAAGGGAGAGAATGCCAATATTTGTTAAGTTACTCACTCAATAAAATGAAAATAAATAATGAAAAAAATAAAATTGCAGTGTTTAGAGATGAGCTGTTTTGATAAAGTAACGTATGTGGGTTAGTGTGAATTTTTCTGATATAGAGAGAAAATGTAAATATGAGGATTACATTTACAGTTTCAGCACCAGATAAATGAAAGAGTGTGTGTGGACACAAGATATGTAGATCTGCTTTTCAGAATATATAATTTTTTTATAATTGTGATTACTTTTCTTAATCTCTTATATCATGTAATATAATTTATCATTGTAGGAAAGTTTAGTTTAGTTTACAGCTCAATAAACATGTTTTAAGTTTGCAGTGTCTCTTTAAAGGTGGAACCGTTAGTTCTCACCAAAGCACATTGTGTGCATGCCTGAGCTCTAACAAATGTGTTTGGAATGTATTTCATTGATCATAAAACAATTTCAAAACTGAAAGTATTTGAAATCCAGCATTATTTACATCCATGTTTATAGCTCGTACTCTTCTTCTTCTCTGTTTTTGCGGGCACATTGTAGCACATCATGGCGTGTTACCACCACCAGTTGATCAGTGAAATGGTGTGAAACAATTTGCAGGAGTGTGTATTGTGAGATAAACAAAACGGGGACCCACTCATGGAAAAACATCTCATTAGTGCTACTAGAGGTCAAAAACTTCATATTGAGGAAGTCTATGATTTTTTTTTATTGTGGATGGAGCTTTTCAACAAACTCTGTGGGGCATTTATAAAGATATGATCACTCTGCCTGATTTTTGTGTTGTCAAATTGTTGTTATAATGGCATTACAAATCACATTGTTACCTAATAATAACAGTTACTAAGTTTTACGACATGTAATGCAAGCTAAGCTGTGAGGATGGGTTTTGCTTTGTTTAATTGAAATAACCTGCATCCCTTACTACCACATTGCTAATGCAGTTTTATCTGTCAGATTGCATTTTATATCATAGATTTTCTTATTTTATCTGGTAATATACATTATTCTTAGACAATTTTCCCTTGCTGCTGTTTCAAAGTGTGCACAAAGTGTCTCCGTGTTAATAGCCCAAGGGGAATGATATTGTGAAGCCAATTTTAAATAAGGCAAAAGCTTAAGGAAAATGTTTTTGTGGTGATGGTGAAGTCTTCATCAAGTGCCAGTGGAGGGAACACAAACAGTGATCTCTTCTGCCTGACTCTGAGACTCTTCTCTGTCCTAATTCAGCTCAGCCCACACACTTACTGCAGCTATTGTAGTCCATGTGCTGATGCAGCCAAAATGCTATCAGTTGGTGTTAAATTGGCGTCACGGCAGAAAAATTCTTGAGATGTCCGTAAGCAAAATGTTTAAATGGTGGGACTGCTGATACTCACTATTCGCTACTTGGGCTTGTTACTAGAAATTCATTCCAGTTACAGTTTTAATGTTTCCTGTTGCTCAGTTTTTGGATGTAAAACTCTACAGTTTAAAGTTGCAGTTTTTCTCAATGAAGATATTGTTAAAGCTGCACTGATCTAGCCTGGGAACCAGACATATCTGCAAACTCGTGTTTTATTTGCTCTGGTATTGCTCTTTGCGCATTGGTCTGGTGATGTCAGGCTAGCACTTTTATTTTGGGTCAAAATATTATGTTTAAAATTAGATGTGTTGCAGCTCAGCATTTAGTTTTTTCGGGTCCACAATTTTAATGTTTTGGTTCACTCCCTCCACTCTCATTAGTTTTGTTTCCAGCAGCAACAGGCATCTGTTTTCAGTAAGCTAGCTCTAATAAACCCTACTTGTTCAGAGCAGAAAGACAAAGTTAGCGACTAGCTGGTGAACTTAGTGAAACATCTAGCAACTAAACAGCCAGATATTTCAGCTGGAGTTGGTGGAGACAAAAAGAGAGTTAAAATCTGACTCACTTTTGTCAGGTGGCCAGAAAACACGAGATAACACGATTAATGCTAATGTTTCTCTGTCTGCTGGCTGTATAAATAGGCAACTGTTTGTTAATGTAATGTGCCAACTTTATATGTTGGCAAGTGATAATGTGTCCATGTATGTGTTTTCAAATGGTTCAGCTACCCCCCCAGTGACCAATAAAATCAATCAATACTGCTTTCAAATATTTATTTGTGTGAAGGAAAATTGAAAAAATAGACCAATGCATTTACCATAGATGGAGGCACCCACTATAATTTAGTGTTGAATGACTCTTAGGTCAAAGTCTGTTCAAAATGGAGACACCATGTTTGTGGCTGCATTATGCAAGTTTAATAGTGTCTGATTCACATAAACAGCAAACTTCAACACCATCCCCAACAAGTCCACCATCTTTGCTGCAGTCCAGACATCATTCCAGTTACCTGTCTTTATAGTGATATTTTGTGTTAAGTTACAGACTTCAGCTTAAAATTGGGCTTAAAGTCACAAAACTGCAAGCAAAGAAAAGCTATTATAGTATATCATGCAAAAGGATTACTCTTTTGTTTGTTCTATGTTAGCATAGTTGATGAACACAATTCACATCAGACAGGATTTGATTTTTTGTATGTGGAATTTGTCCTGTGTGATATCACAACAAGGAACATAATGTGCAAGGCAACATTAAAGCAGCAATGTTCCCCGAGATGCAAGACAGAAACAACCTCAATTACACATACAAGCTTTTGTTTCTGCGTGTGCCATATGTTGGAGAAATTCATCAACACTGTAGCACACAAGTGACCATTTCTATAGCATTACAATACTGTAGGGGCTCAGAAAAAGAATATGCATCTTTCACAAAAATGCTTCCTGAAAAAGCTTTCCATCAGGCTTTAATGTAGCAGAGAAATTATACTGACCTGCTGTTGCAATGTCAGATAATGAAATAATAAGAATACATATTAAACTGTGTCTAGTAAGAATCAGTGTAATAAAAACAGTGATAAACATTGTATACTGTGTGTCTTCTTGTGACTGTGTGTTATGTGTGTACATGCGCATATAGTATTTGGTCGGAATAATGTGGCAATATAACTGTGCTTTGCCATCAGTTGTCCCTTTTCATAGCAGGCATTTTCTTTCTGTGCAGCTCTTTGCCATTTTTGCGTTTGCAACTTGTGGGGGCTACTCTGGCCAGCTGCGGGTTAGTGTGGACTGTATGGAGAAGGCCAGCAGCAACCTCAGCATTGGCATCGACTTTGCTTATCCTTTCAGGTGAGTGGGCTTCATTCATTGTCTCAAAGTTCCGATGGCAGAAGTATGAACCTGTGTTTACTCTGACGCCAACACAGTGTATGATGATGCCAGCCACACTGGGACTTATGAATGCCCTCAATGTTTTTCATCAATGTTCAGTGTGTTTTCACCTTCATGACAATCCAAGTTGTTTTATGTGACTTCAACAGCAAATATCATGACATCTTTTCTGTAATTAAATGTAATACAGTATGCAATACAGTAATCAAATGTTCTCATAGCCTCACAATACATTATGTTTTGGACAATGCTATGTTAACTGGAACTCTGCTTTTGTTTATGTAAAGATTATGCTTTGGCCCACATAATAAGTATATTTACAACATTAGGTGTTAGTTCAGAGTCTCCTTAACTACAAAGAAGATTTTTCCTTTCCATTAAGGTGGTAATCATCACTTGCATATCTTGCTTAATAGTGCTATAGATACCATTTTGAGTAGTGAGTGGTATTTGACCCCTGTATCTCCCTCAGGTTACACCAGGTGTCCTTTGAAGCACCCATTTGTGAGGGCATAAGGAGAGAGCGCGTGTTCCTCATCGGAGACTATTCATCTTCTGCTGAGTTCTTCGTCACCATCGCAGTCTTTGCCTTCCTGTATTCCCTCATGGCCACCATTGTCTACATCTTCTTTCAGAACAAGTACCGTGAAAACAACAGGGGGCCGCTCATTGTGAGTACAGTTGTTTCTGGCCAAGGACATTCTTTAAGGGTTTAGGAGGAAGTTACTGAACAGTATGACATTTTATAATCTTACCCTCTTTTCTTCTCATCTCATACAGACCCTGCCAAAGGAATCACAATGCTAGATATAACTGTTTTCTTGAGCTTAATTTTTTCATATCCTTTGCCTCTTCTCTCTTACATGCCGTCAGGACTTTGTGGTGACAGTGGTGTTTTCCTTCTTGTGGCTGGTCAGTTCCTCTGCTTGGGCCAAGGCTTTGTCTGATGTGAAAATGGCCACTGATCCAGATGAGGTGCAGCTCCTCATCTCTGCCTGCAAAGTCCAGACCAACAAGTGTGGCTCTGTGCATGGATCACGCTGGTCCGGACTCAACACCTCAGTGGTAGGTTCACAGGATGTGTGTCCCAAACACTGGGAATGAATAAACCAATAAGCTATATAAAAGGAAATTTTGTATAAATGTAAAATGTATGTGTTCTCACTGCTGAAAGTGTCCGTCAAAATACAAATACTGAAAAAAGTTGAAAATAGGAAGTTAAAATGGGAGTGCTAAACGAAGTTGGAAGTTTTTAAAACGCACTGAAGGAAGATCAAGTGTAGATTTTAAATGAAGTTGGAAGTGTCAGTTAAAGTACTGAAAAGAGTTTAAGATTCAGCAGAAGTTCAAGCACTGAAAGCAGCTGAAATGTCAGTTAAAGTTTAAGTGATACATTGAGCAGGAAGTTTCACTTGATGTGGGAATCCTGAAAGAAAACAGTCTCAGTTCAAGTGAACTAAAATAATTGTGTGAGCTGAAGAGTAAGCACTGAAAGCAATTTGGGTAAATTGTGTATCAGAGGAAATTGTAGGAGCAGATGTTTTCTTAATTTTTGTTCAAAGATCAAGACCTAAGACCTGAAAATATAGGTATTGTAATGAGTTGAAATGTTAGTTAAGTGAAAAAGATGATTGATATGTAAGTGATGAAAATGATTAGAAGAGGAGTTGAAAGGGAGCAAAAATTATTTTGAATCAAAAACACATTTTCAAAAACTGAACAAAATAGAAGAGAAGTTCTAGTTCGCCCATGTTTAATATCTCTTATTCTCTTCAGGTTTTTGGGTTTCTCAACTTTGTTCTATGGGCTGGGAACATCTGGTTTGTCTTTAAGGAGACCGGTTGGCACAAGGGTGCATCAAGGTGTGCAGCCGGAGCATCTGAGAAACAGGCCGGCACCTTTACCCAGCAGCCCTACAACCAGGGAAGCTTTGACCAGTCAGGGAGCTACAACACCCAGGGCAACCTTGGCCAGCCGTCTGAGTACAGCCAGGTGGGAGGGCCCACTTCCTACTCCAATCAAATGTAGCCGTGCCTTTTCGTTTTGTGAGTGGCACTTCTGCATTTCGAACCAAGGCAATCAGGGGGTGATAGTGAGAGGAGGAAAGTGGTGGATTAACTTTCATCCTCTGCTCAGTTTGGCATTAATTTGTCAGTGCAAAAAAAACCCCAAAAATCATAAAAAAGGTGTCAAAGTACAACCATTGTAGATACAAGTATTGTTGGGTATTGTACAAAATTACTAGATATAGTCTTTTACTCCTCTGTCAGAAGTGTTGTTTGCTTAATGCTGTATTTCTCGTAGTTTGAAACACATAAGTGACAGTTTCTGCGCTTGGTAATTGAATTTACTATTACAACTGGATGTCTTTTTCAAACTGGTTTGTGGAAGGAAAAAGTGCTCTATGTTTGTATAATTCTCAAGTTTCTAAAATGGTGTTGACTCAGTGCTTGATGTTGTATGTGTGCTAATATGCTCTCTGTGAAACTAGAAAAAAAAAACATGCATTTTTTCTGAAAGTTTACAATATCCACACTGCCCTGACTCATTACTGAAAGTTTATTTAGTACAGTATTATTACTTGTACATTATTTTGTAATCCAACAGGAACTATATTTTGATAATGGGTATTTCTAATTCAGATATGGATTCAGAATTTTATTTAATGAAATGTATGCGTTTTATTTGTTAGTCCAAAATATACATTCCAATTTATGTCTGACACTGATCATGTCAGAAAGGCTAAAAATATAAAGCAATAACCACATACAGCAAAATACACTATACAGGGTTTGTGCAAGAAAAACGTACAGTATGGACCATTGCTGCATGTTGTTTCTGTCTCCATATTTTATCACTTCTTAGTTTCATCTGCACAGATGACATCATAATCATTTTATTTGAATTATGTAAAGAGGGAGATCGTCTCCCTAGATGTTTACAAGTGGCCGCTCCTGCTACAAATTACTGTGACTGTTTTCTATGCTATCCTCAGACTACTGGGAAATTCTTAACATAACTGATACCTCTCTAAAGCATGTTCAGAGTATCCATTTACACTGCTAAAGCCCAGTAAAAAAGCATATCAGTACCCGTGATAATAGATGATTAGTGAATAGTGGGCTCATCTGTACATAACAAATATTAAGCTTTTGTTGACTTTAAAATCACAATTCAGGTTTGTACAACTCTAAAAAAGATCTGTGCAATTCATGTATAGTAATGTTCAAAGGATAATGCTCGGTTGCTGTTTGTTTACATCAATATGACTTGTGCAACCCTGTTTCTTGACCTCTTAAGCATGTGGCTTGCATCACTGTAATAAAACAGATTGAACACCCGTGTATGTATAATAGTTTAACATCCATGATAAATGTTTACGGGTCCACATTAGTTCATGAGTGTGGATGTTTTACAGGCGTTCATGCTAATAAAGACGCACAAATGTGCCCATAAATAACCAGTTCTCTATGAGGATCTCTTTATCTGATCTGTGTGAAAACATACATGAAGCTGTGAAAAGTTTCTCATAGTTGTGGCATTAGATTGTATGCCTGACCTTTGACCTGGTTTCAACAGAAACATGAATAGTCTGGGAGGGATGCTCCAGGTACAATGAGAAGCCCACAATGACGGGAAGTGTCGTTTGCTCTTTCTGAAACAGAAAAACGGAACTAAACTGTACACTGACAAACATACTGTATAGACATGATTATACATATATTATTATTTTATTAGCAGTAGTAGTAATAGTGGTATAGGCTGCTGCACAAAAAAAGAGTTTAGAGAAAACAAACGAAACGACTGGAATAACGAGGCCATCTTGTGGCTGCAGTGCATCTGTCCCGTGAGACTGATCACTTTCTACAGTATGCAGTGGCTGCTCCCTTCAGTGCAAGACGTCTGTGTGTTTCTGTCAGATGTCGCGAGAGCGATCAAACGTGATCACGCGCAGATATTAAAAGCCACTCAAACAAAGTTGGAGAGGCGAAGAACTGCGCCTGCGTGTACAGAAGTGAGCAGGTTTAACTCTGTCTGATCATGAGCAACATCTGTTAAGCTAGAGGCGACTTTGGCTATTTACATTTTAAAAAGTGCCATTTTTCAAAGGGTTGTTAGTGGGAAAGTGAAGACTCCCTTCACTTCCTGTCGTTATTAAGTTAATCAATAAATTCGTATATGGTGTGGAAATACAGGGATAATACGTTTCCATCCCGATGTTAAAGATCCCCTCCAGACTTATATAAAAACAGTGTGCTCGGAACAATAATGTGTGTCTGACGTGTTTTTTTTTTTTTTTACCAAAAAAAAAGATAATTTCCACATAAAAACCCTTAAAAGGGCTTCTACTCCTTCTAGCTCATAAAAAAAATCCAGAATCTATGAATACGCACACTTTGTTCATTTCTAAAGATTTCCTGCTGCAAACATTCAACTGTAGGAACAAGAAGAACAACGTATTGTTGAGTGGATGGGAACTTTAAGAAGAGTTTGTGGAAATACCATCAGGACAGCAGGTACCGGTTATTAACCTTTTTGGTCAGAGATCACCAGGTACCAGCTCGGATTGTCATTTACACGATATGTCAAACAATGACTTTTTCTAAGTGCTCTACGTTTTTACAGTCACTTATTAACATGGCTACATGCTGTGAAAACAAAGCCTAACTAATCCCAGTATGAACTCCAAACGGCCGGCAGCCTCCTGAAGCGACCAGCAGGGGGCGACAGCTGCCTGTCCCAGCGCTCCCACCACTTTCAACAAAACCACTGTAACCGCTCACAACAAGGAAGTCACAAACCGGTATGTGTGTCGGAGCAGCATCCGAGCAGACATGGCCTCTCTGCAGTATCTGAACGCGTTTATTTCGGAGCGGCTGACAGCGGCGGCTGCAGAGATCTTCGGGGCGGTGGAGAAGACGTGGACAGAGTACCAGGGAGAAATCTGCAGATCCACGCAGGAGATAGATCACCTGCGAACCCTGGTGCTCTGGCCTGAAGTCAGAGTGCAGAGATCAGGTGTGTGGATGAAACACTTTCACTCAGTGATAAAGACTAGACATCACTATTTGTTCAGCATTAACACGATGAGGCTGCAGCTCCCATTTGTCATCAGGATGTTTTATAGATAAATGTAGCGTCGTTCAGATGATGTGGCGTGTATTCGCACTAAACAACTGTCTACATGAGACATTATATATTTAAATATGAATTTAAAGGAAGTATTTTTACCTCCAGTCTCGCCACTTTATGCACTCTCATGTCGTCCTGCAGCTCATCAAGTCAGCCCTCATTGCTGTGATACTGATCCTGAGTACTGCCATGAGGAGGAGTGGGCCCCAGATGTGAGCCCGGATCACCCTGGCACCCTGCATGTTAAAGAGGAGCGGGACCAGGAGCCTGATCAGCGAGGGCCGTCCTGTAGGGAGCAGGGGGACATCATGGTGTCTCCTCAGTTTGTGAAAAGAAAAGCTCACAAGGATCCGCCCTCACACCTCTACAGAATATTAACTGTTGAACAGACAGCAAATATCAAAGCTGAGCCTGATGGCGACGAGTTCAAGGCATCTCCATCAACCAGGGAGGCTGAGATCCCCTGTGGAGTAAATCCAGAGTCTTCTGGACTTCAGAGAGAAACCCTGACAGGTGAGGAGAGGAAGAGGTCGTCCAGTAGAGGCTGAAAAACAAACATATGTTTTTGTTTTTATCCCTGTCTGTGTGTTGGAGTGTGGTGAAATGCAAAGAATGGTGCATCTGCAGTGGTTGGAGAGTCATTTTGATTGGGTTTATCAGGTCCCACCCACCCCACTGTGTCGCAGTAAATCATATTTTCATGATATAATATTTCTATTCCTGTTACCTGGTCAGATATTTAACTGCAGAGCGAATGGACTTTAAAAAAGATGCGAGAACAATAACATGTAACAAAAGCTGAAAGAGGTCATAGTTGTAGGCATGATTGTGCCTTTGTCCTTTTGCAATATAAACTCAAGATATAAATGATTAGACAAGTGTATTTTCACACCTTTGTCCCTGTAGATCCACTTGAGATCGCTCATCATGAGCAGCACATGCTCGATGAGCAGCTGTACACCGAACAAGACTGGAGCCCCTGTCGGGACCACAAGGACCTCGATCCCCCTCAAATTAAAGTGGAAAAGTTCACATCATCCAGTCCTCAGGAGGAGACAAACCTCGACTACGAACTCCCGCTTCAGTCGGAGAGGAGTGTTTACGACGAGCCTCATTCTTCGAGCCCCGTCCACGAGCATACTGTGACCGACAAAACATTTGACAGAGCAGAGGAGAAGAGAAGAGAGGCTGAACTGTCCGGACTGACCAGACGTTCTCAGCCCCTTTACTCCATTAATCAGAGGGAGTATGGTGAGAATACAGAAGGGGTGGTGAATGGAGAATGGATTAAGGCGTTCACACCAACAGAAATGAGGCAAAAAAGAAGACAAAACTCTGAGTTGTGGAGTGCAGGAAGAGACGATATTGGAGCGGACGAAGACGTGAATGATCTCACCAGGGAGAGACGGCACACTTGTCCGATCTGCTCAAAACGTTTTAAAGAGTCGAGCCACTTGAAGGATCACGTGAGAATCCACACAGGAGAGAAGCCATACCAGTGCAAGGAATGTGGCGTGAACTTCAGACAGAGTGGAGCGTTGACTTTGCACATGAGGATCCACACGGGGGAAAGGCCGTACCAGTGCACCGACTGTGGCCGGCGCTTCAATCGGAAAGGTGACATGGAGACTCACAGGGTGACGCATACGGGGGAAAGACCCCATCTGTGCATGGTGTGTGGGAAAAGCTTCAAAAGGAAGAGCAACTTAAACACACATCTAAAGATCCACACAGAGGATAAAACGGATTACACTCAGCCGCTGTGATGGTTTAAATACTGTATGGATCATCCAGACAGCAACCCTCTAAAAAACATGGATTGTCAGATACTATATTAGTGTGTTGACTGGAGCATATATGTATAATGAATAGGTTTCTAAATCAACTGAAATGATCATTTGTAACAGCAAAAACAGATATGAGATTTGTTTTAGTGCTTTTAATTTGAAGGAGTAGAACTTTGATCATTAAAATACATTGTACAAGACAATGTCAAAATTTGTTTTGCAATTTCATTTTGTCCCTTGGTCAAGACCAGGGGTCAAGACCAGTCTGAGAATGTGCCCCTCCCCTTAGATAATGTTCATCTCACCTTAGCTTACTTTCTAGGTTTCACATAAAAAACGTCTGTTCTAAGGCATTTATTAGTTTCTGACCCTATGGGAGAACAAAAAAAATTATATAATAAATAATATATATATATATATATTTGAACTTAAGCCGGCCATGGTGACCAGATCTGCGGACACCCCGCTGGAGATCTGGAGAAAAACACACCGAGGCTGCAGGGGAAAGAAAAAACAGCGAAGGAGAGAGTCCAGAGAGAGACAATGGACGATTATTGAGAGGAAGAAATATAAACCATGTCTCCCCACCGTTGTCATGGGCAACGTGAGATCGCTAGCTAACAAGATGGAGGAGCTAACGGGGCTGGCCCGGAGTCGGAC
>JAVQJL010102631.1:0-18468 GCA_036024295.1 Nannoperca obscura
CCCCCCCCCGCCCCCCCCCCCCCCCCCCCCCCCCCCCCCCCCCCCCCCCCCCCCCCCCCCCCCCCCCCCCCCCCCCCCCCTCCCGAATATCAATTAGTACACACATATATGTGACCAAATGTATGTGTGATTGTCTTTGTTGAACATTCTAAAACCACCAGGTCATGAATCTGCCTCCACTCTTCTGGGAACATTTTGGCACCTGGTTGCAGGGATTTTTCTCGCTCCCCCCCATTCAGCCACAGAGACGTTAGTGAGGTCCAACAGTGATGCTGAGCGACAATGCCTGGCTTGCAGACTGCGTTCCAGTTTATCCCAGAGGTGTTGCATGGGGTTGAGGTCAGGGCTCTGTGCAGGCCAGTCAAGTTCCACATCAAACTCCAAACATTTCTTCATGGAGCTCATTTTGTTCTCCAGGGCATTGTCATGTTGAACATAAAGGGCTTTCCCCAAACTGTGTCAACAGCCCCTGACCAAAAGTATGTAGACAGTGGTGTACACATAGTGGACCTGCGTTATAGCTTTGTCTGACTGTAGCTTTTACTGCTGCTGCTGCAGCACGATGAGCCCATAAGATCCAGCATAATATAGTAATAATACATTTAGTCAGACAGAATGATTTCCCTCTCTGACTTTTTATAGACTAAACCAAATGTTGAAATGTAACGCTTCTGTACAATAGCACTGTTAATAGTTTGATAAATCAAGCGCTTGTATGTTTGGTGGTTAGAGGACCATCATTTCTGATTCTTTTACTGTCGGGTGGGCACCCAAAAGCAAATAAGGCCCAAGACGGCAGCTCGTCTCTCTCTCACTGCATCTCTCTCCCTATCTTCACCAAACTAAATGTCAGTCGGGCACAGTGCCAGGTTTTTTTGGGGCGATGGTTTATAAATGCCAAGGCCATTACGGCCCTGCCAGCTAATTAATTCCCGTGCTCTTGGTGTAGGGGCAGGAGTCTTTACTCCCTGCAGTTGCTCGTTATGAAAATTTGGTTTGTAATTCTTTCTTTGCGCCTGCAGAGCAGATAGTCCAATAATATGATAATAGCCAATTATTTATTTTTAATTGGCGTAAGGTTAAAGCAAATGCCACGTCAGATGATTTGGTTAGCACGCTGGATATTGTTATTGAGTTCACAACGGTCGTTTAGTATGTTAATCCAATCTGTGGCTTCTCTGTTATTTCTTGTCCTCAAATGTCGAGGTCACATGCATTTATTATCAGGATGGAGTTTCAAACACTTCAAACACGAAACCTATTCACAACTACTTTGAGGTAATTCAAAAGTCCAGGGTATTTGGGTGACACAGATAATAATGTACCACTTTCTTCATTTATTGAACGTGTGTTTGAGATTTACAGTAACTTCACAACACAGACAAACAACAACAACCCACACACAGATCCTACAAGATATCAAGCTTTTCAATATTGCAGATGTTTCCAAAACCATGTTTTCTTTCCCTTGTTGTGGGAATGTCGAGTATATTATTGACATAAAAACCAATGAATCCAGATTTGTTTAAGCCTTCAGCAACACAGCAAGTAAAAGAAATGGACTGAATGCTTTCCAAAGCCACTGCACACTACAGTATGTGATCTAATACATTTGTAACAGATAGGGCTGTCTCATTACAAGTGAGGGTGGAAGTAGACTCCACCTACTTTTTTCAGATATATCTGAGAAGCGTCACTTATTTGTTCTTTAGTTTGTTCGCGTGTAATGGTTTTGCCATGTATAGTGCTCAGGGCAAGAGGGAGCTAAGGGAAACAGATCACAAATCTGCCACGTTTAGGTAGTTACTGTGCATCCACAGAGCCGGAGCTGTCTTGGGAGTGTCTGACAGTAGTTCTTAAGTCAATGTATTCATTATTTTCTTCAGAGTTGGGTGTTTGACTCACTCCAACCAACCGTACCTCGGCCCTCAGCACATGAAAAGCACAAGCATGCTTCTTGTTTGCAGTTAACCACTAGCTGTGATCCACTGATATTGATGGGGAGATCCCACTGAGGATGTGGCAGGCCGTGGCTGCTTCAGGGTTAAACACTGATCCAGTTAGCTGTGTTTCACCAAGCTGCTCTCCCAAGGTTCGACCGGGAGCTTCGGCACCTCGCTGCAGAGCACCTATTGATTGGCCACAGCCAGAGGCTATGGTTAATCCAGCTGTGAATGTCTAGATGAATGGATTTCCTCGCAGGTTTTAAATCTCAGGTCCCAGTGGACTCCAACCCCATGTCAGACAAACAAATCTAGACAGACAGTTTAGACAGTACATTGATGTTTGCGGGGGGGAACCTGTTAAAAGTTCAATCTATATAGCAGGCAGTGTGCTGTATGTAATTTCAATTATATCAATTTGTTCCAGTGAACTTCCCTTGACCTTTTCTTGTCCAAGGGTACATATGCAGTATCATGTTGCTGGACCTCTGTGTAGCTGGTTTGGCCCACTGTGAATTATCAAAATCTTGAATTGCAAGTGCTTCAGAACTGGCCAACGCTACTTGTTGCCAAATCATAAAACATTTCCAGATTCCTAATGTTATTATTCAGCAGCCATCTCATCCCGCTGGTCCTTTCATATACTTCCTGCCTTTCACCGTGGTCTATCAGTTGTGTCAGCATTACCGCAAAGAGGAAGGTTTATTACACAGTGGGTACAATAGCACATAATGGACCATTGTTCTGGCTTGATGTGGTAGAAAGGTCACTCGTCAAACACATTTCTTCGACCATAATGTCCCATCCTGCCATTTCTATACCCTTTTATCTGCTGTCTCTCCCTCTCTTTCTGCTGCGCAATCTTTTTGTTCAACCCCTGACTCTTCCTACCCCGTGTTTCTTTTTTTATCATTTACCCTTCTTGCTGAGAGTTTTTTCATCCCTCATCACGGCTGGTCGTTAGAAAGAAAACAGGGTTTCCTTACGTAAATATTTTGGGACAGAAAGGGTAATGATTAGGCCAAGTGTGGTTTTCCTTCCTGTCCCATTTCAATCAGTGTGATTGTATTTGTACAATTGTGCATTTTTAACAACATTGCTTTTTAAGTGCTTGTCGTGTTGACTTAGAGGTTTGGATTCTGCCTTAAAAGAATACCCCACCAAACACTCACTTCCTGTAGGCTTTAAAGGTGACTCTGAAAAGTTGAACATTTTGAAAAGCTTGCTCTTCTGTGGATGATGGTAGTTAGGTCGTCACCCTCGATTCATTTCAGTTGCAATAGATTCCAGTGGTTACCCAGTTCCACCACAAAAACATATCAAAAATATCCATAGAAACCACTCAACTGGTATGGTCTAAATACCTCGAAAATATCTTTCAGCTTTGGGCTGTTGGTTGAGCCATTTGAAGGAGAAGAATATTGAAAAAAGAATAAACAGACTAATGGATAATGAAAATAATTAGTAACTGCATATCTGCACTTCAACATATATACATATATATACACACACACACACACACACACACTGTAAATTCAGACCTGTTTTGACTCCACAAATGTAGGTTGAGGTCTTTGACGTTTGTTCAGTTCTCCAACACTTGAGATCGTGTCCTTCCTCACACACAACTGGTTCAAAGCTGCATCCTTCCTCAGTCAGAAACTGGCCCTGTTGACCCGTCCAGTGCCTCGTTATGGGAAGGGGCTGCACGGAGAAGGCCAGGCGCTGGATTGGTATGTCTGGCCTTATCAGCCACTGCGCTTGTGTATACAATCAGTAGCTGCTCCCACTTCTGCTGCTGCTGCTTTCTCTGATGGAAACTAGTGTTCTTCCTCTGGGTTTAAAGATAGATCCCTCAAGGGCCCTGCTTCCTTCTGTGCTATTAGATAATTGCCGAGTTCATAAATAGTACAGACACAGCTTGCAAGTTCACAAGCTTTCATCTGACGTGGGTTAAATTGTTGGAATAAGTACACATTTTGCTAAAAAGATTGTTACCCCTGTCCAGATTCAGTAGGGAGCTGTTCAAGTCATCAAGTTCATTACCAAACTCATTTTAAGTTGTAAAGTATTTCCACTCTTGTTTCCTTTTTTTCCCTTTATCTACATTTTTGTACCTCCCCTCCAATGGAGAGCCCCCATTATTAGACTTATTGTTTCATTGTGCACAGCATGCAAATGTTCTGGAGGAAGCGTTACAGATTTTAGCCCGCTGAGTGTTCAGTGAAGTTGCACCCCCTACCTCGTCACCACTGCAGTTGTCCCATTCGCTTTCCCGCTGCCATTAAAAAGGGGCCTGGAGAAAAGAGAGCAGTATGATAATTGGTAGTTGTAAAGCTCTGATAATTGGCAAGGCTGTAATTACGGGGCTGCACGATAGGTAGTCCCCCTGCTGTAGAAAATGGTGTTGCCAGTTATTCACAAGATAATAGCCTAAAGAGAAAGAGTGTATGTGTGATTTCCATGCGTTTGAGTTGTTCTTTATGTGAGAGGTGTCAGAGGTGTGTGCGTGTTTGAGAGACACAAAGAGAAAAACATGGAAGCTACTAGCCATACATTAGCAGCACTCTGTGACTGCAATAAGTGCTTCTGTTGTGTGAGGTGTTGTGGGGGCGAGAGACTATTATTTGTTGTTTATGGTATTATGGGGGGGGGGAGATAAATAATAGACTCCACATCTTCTCTCGCTTCTGTAATGGAGCGTTCAAAAAGCACAATAAACAATCACTTGCAGATGTTGCAGTGGCTCGTCTGCTGTTTTGTTAATGTGACACCTGATTTACAGCATCTCTCAGCTCCACAGTGGATAAACTACAAGTCTTGAGCCACAGAAGGTTTTCTCTGACAAAGTGGGAACCTTAAGGTGGTTTTTCTGAGCTCAGTTTAACTCAGAAACTTGAAAGGTAATCTTGAAATTTCAGCAAATTGCATTTAGGTGTGGTAAATTTAAATAAAACTTCTATGACAGCATATGTAATTTTAAATTGTGATAGAAATATGTATATTGTGATTTAGTATGTATAATTTACTGGAAATTCAGTCAAGAAACCGTTCACTGAGAAAACTGCCAGATGGGAATGTATGTCTTCGGTTTTTCCAGTGAATTAAATACCTGACAAAAGGGCTGTAGTGGCTCAAAGCAGCCAGACTTGGACGTGAAAGGTCAGTTTGGCTAAGTAGCTAACCCACCGGGAGATTGAATCTGTAGCAAAAGCTCTCTTATATTACCAACATCCTCGGTTACAGGACCTCTTGTCTTTTCTTTGGGCTTTAGTCTAATGTCACTTTGGTTCTTTGGCTCCAGTAATTGAGGCTAAATTTAAATTATATCTACAATGAAGGGACTCAAGCTTATTCTTCTGCTAGTCTTTCCATGGTCTGTCAGTATGGATGGGAGTGTTAGTTATAAACAAATGTCTTAAAGTATTTAACCATAGAGAACTAGGTTTCTATTGTGGTACATGGTATATAAATGCGAGAATGACAAATGGATATATTTGGCTTTATCCATTAAAACAACACTTAATAGCAACCAACACCAAAATGGCATAGATCTTTTTTCCAAATGCAGTCCCAAGCTACACAGAAGGGTACTTTTTCTGACCAACCATTGTCTTTTGAGCCAGAAATGACTTTTATCATCAACAAGTCTATTACGATCTTCACCATCAGGATCCAGGCCAAGACAAGGGAGCTGAGGGAGCGTCAGGCCCGGGAACGGGACTACGCCGAAATCCTGGACATAAGCCGCACGCTGGAGAGGTCCTCTGAGGAAGAGCACACGTACACAGGCATCAACCCCCTCAACAGCTCTGTGGACAGCGGGCACAGCCGGCCCCACAGCCCCCGAGACGATTACCCCCACATCCATCCACACCACCAGCACCAGCACTCAGATTCCCTCTACACCCAAGTCAGCAAGGCCCGCAACGACAGGCCTCCATCTGCAGACAGGTAGGGGTGGATCTATGCATTTTGAAGAGTTCCGTTTTAAAAAGATCTTACTTGGTGTTGGGGGGGTCAAGTCTTACAAACTCGTCAGTTGCACTCTGAATCATATACATTTTTTCATGTCCACTCATGAATTCTGTTGGAGTTACAATCCCCTTCAGATGCCATTTGGCCCCGAGCCGGGTGACGGGCTGCCGTTCATGGTTGGGCAACCTTTTTACCTCCAATTCAAAAGCATGTCATGGTATTTCAGTAAAAGGTTTGTCCAGGCCTGATTCTGCCTCGCATTCCCAGCTCTCGTAACTCTGAGGCAGCATTATTGCGCAGAGACAGCAGGCTGGCTATCACACCTGGAGGAGAAAATAATCACAGCAACAGAAGGCAGGCGCTAAATGTCAGCTCGCCGACTGCTAGACACAATGCGCTGTTCTCGGGGGGGATGTGGGATTACTCTGGGGAGGCAGTGAGTGAATGGAAACCTTTGAATATCCGTCTCTCTTTCTGTCTCCCTCGACCTTTCTACCTCTCTTTCTTTCTGTCTTACGTTGTCTTGTTGATTTCACCTTGTTTTTTTTTTTACTTTGTTGCATTTCTTCCTGTATTTCTCCAAAGAATTCTGTCTGAGATACCAAGACCTTTGTGTCCATGATTAACAACTGTCAGTCATTATCAAAGGACTGGCATGGAGATCTACTTAGTATTCATACCAGGTGACATTGTGAAACTCATAACCCAAAGCAAAGTCCACTGCAGTGACAGCCAGCTGCATGTAGCCAGCAGAATGTTGTGAACGCCTGCATCTTGTCAGCAGCAGCAGCAGCAGCAGCAGTTCTCAGCACGGCAGTTGCTTCCAAAGTCTCCTCCGATCAATGAATGGAGAGATTCGTAGCCCTAAGATGGAGCCTGCAGCGTAGCAGAAACATCTAGGCGGTGCAGGCGAGTGCATCCTCAGCTGAATGAACGGGTTCGTCCTAGTCGTGGTTTTCATGCTTCCCCAGACGGCCCAGCAGCCTGTGTGTACTTCAAGAGTGCTGTTGCTCGTACTGATTCATAACTCGTTGTGCTGCTGTTGTCGCTGAATTTGTATTATTTGTTTTCGTCCCTGATATGTTCCTGTAGAGGTATGAAGATGCATAGCAGAAGATAATATACTAGCATGACCGACCATGAGATTTGTTCTTTGGGATGAATACATTTTGTGAGCAGCGTATATTAGTCAACGATTAAGTATTAAGTAGTTGCAGCTCTAAAATGGATGACCATGACCGCACAACTTCAATAGTGCATTGCACTTCATTGCACTGCAGGCCTTTGGCTAACTGTCCCACTGCGCTTCAGAGACATAACTCTTTATTACATTTCACTTTGTTACACCACAGAGATTAAGCTGATGTAATATTGGTCTTTTCAATTAATATCAGCTACAGCTCTCACTTTTGTTTGACTTTGGTGGGTTTGTGGGCTTTTAGACCATGAAATGTGTTAAAAATATTTTTTTATGTGGTTATGGTCGTTATACTTAAATGGTACTGTGCATACTGTACATCTAGTGCGCACAGCTAACCATGCTGCCCCACACTTGAGACGCCTGCTCTTTTCAGGAGGCTTGGATTCCAGCTGTGTAGGGGCCTGGACATAAACTCCTTAAAGATATTAGACCCCAAATCACAAGAAAAATATACCTCCTGAGAGAACCAGGAAGCGTGTTTCCTGTTTCCTGTCTGCCCCCTACTGAACAGGAAGTGAATTAGACCCTTCCATGCCAAGCGCAGAAGGGTGGGAGTGTTTGTTATTATGGGATTGGAATGGCAGCGCGGACTGATATCAGAGCTTAAGCATTGTGGAGATTTGATCAAAGCAATAACATGTGCATAGAAACAGAGTTAAGGAAAATGTTATTTTGTCCTACACTAACACTTGTCTTTTGAAATGGCAGGCGTGCCATGATGTGTTGAAACTTACACAGTTTGAGATTTGGTTTGAGTGCTTGATGCTTTGGATGGTGCTGTGTATCTGAAGGCAGCTGAATCTGCAGTGGTTGTTGTTTGTTGTTGTAAAGAATCAAATGGATCCTTAATTCAGTCCATTAAGATCATTTTATGCCCAAACCAAGCACGAAACGGCTTCCAAAGTGTACGTTTTATATTAGTTTTTGTTAAGAGCTTTTGTTGGTGCCGCCATGATGTGATAGTCACAAAATTATGAATCCGGGTCAAAGCTATGGCAGAGAGACCAAGCTTCAGTTACATAATAAGAACAATCTTATTCACATCGCACCGTTCACATTAGAAATGCTCGAAAAATACATAAAAGTACATAAGTAAGAGCATAAAAGGGATGTGTATTCCACAGTGTTTCAGAAGTAGTTAACCTTCGATCCTCAGGCGAAGCGTTCCACCGCTGTAGGTACTGAATACAAACACACAAATGCCTTGATAACCAACCTTGATTCAGGCAAAAGCCCTTTAGAGTTCCTCAGGTTATGAACGGGTAAATACGGTATTAAAATTAACGGTAAATAATTGAAAATGATAGTGAAGGTTTATCTTTGACCTTAGAAAAACGAACCATCTTAATCAAAGGTCCACTTCCTGAATCTGTTCATATATTATGGGATCTATTAAGAGCCTTGCTGCCTAAATTTGCACCATTTTGTAAATGGTGTATGGGCTTTCGTCTAAGGCATGAATATAATTACATTATTCTATGTGAGTGCACCTTTCCTTATCAGTGACTGATAAGGAAAGTCATCAGAGTAGGAGAAAGACAGGAGAGTTGTACGACGTGAGACTTCAGCAACAACACAATGAGGAAAAAGCAATGCCTTTGTTGCTGCTTCACAACTCGGAACTGTTACTAATACTAACCACTAATGACAATAACATCAGCATGTGGTTAACATGTTAGGAAAGGTATCTGTTAACACTGTCACTACCAAAACGTTCTTCAATGTCCAGATGATAAAACCAGAATCACTGTATTCTCAGCTCCTCCTGGGGCTGTAAAACGCACAATTGCCTCTCTTAGCGCCGCAGTGCTTTGCAGTCCAGGAGGAAACGGGAGAAAAAAAGACAACATGCAGCTGCATAAATATCCATTGGAATTCATTTTTAATTGCCTCTTTTTCCTTCAAACATAGCGCTGTCAGAAATGTCAATTAAACTGCAGAGGTTCAAAAACAAAAACAAGGAAAGAGGTTAGAAGGAGCTTCAGAGGCCTTTGGGAACCGTCTGCCATTTCCTTTGCTTTAAGGAGCATGACCACGAGGACTGCAGGCTCAACCAGTCTGCTGCAACAAGCCTGAAACAACACGGAGCTGTTTTTTTGTTTCATGTCTGCTCTGTAACATTTACTTTCAGGATTAGACGCTTTCCTTAGATGTCTTGTATTTATATTCGTAGCTGCATATTTTAACAAGACGGTACATTGGAAGTTGTCCATGTTTTCACAGAATCACTTGATGTTTTCGTCATGTTGCTCTGTTTTATTGTGTAGGTGGTATGGTGTAGTATCAGGTTGGGAACGTTTGTTTGTTTTCTAAGTGTTTCTGTTTCGGCTCTGAACCAAATTGCATAACCTTGCTGCCGGAACACCGCGCTCTTTCTTTCTCCCTTCTCAACCTGCCAAGCAAAATATTGTCCAAAGCTTAGTGTTTGTATCTCCCCCAGTGTTTTCCCACTATTACAGCTAAAAAATATTTCTCACTAGTATCTGCTAACATTTGTCTCCATGTTGTTGTTCTTAAATACCCTAAGAACTGTATATAATCAAGCCACAAGGTGATATCCAATGATCCAGCTCAGTAACCATTGTATGTTTCTTTGGCATTGGTAAATGAAGAAATGATGAAAATGATGAAATTACTAAATTCATACAGCAGTCAGCGTGTTGCTGAATAGCTTTATTAGCCCTCAACATTTGCTGTATCACTCCATCTCTGGTATGTTGAGTGTGAGTGTGCAGACAGCCAAGTGAATTAGCCACCATTGTTTTATTTCCCTCCCAACAGCAGCAGTGAATGCTGGGAATGCTCTGAGGGATTTGGTGTGATTTGATTCTCCGCGTTTCCCGAGGAGGCAGCGCTCTTATTGAATCGGCTCCATTACATTTCATCTCCACCGGGGGAATAAGGGGCCTCCGAGGGAGCGAGCGCGGTCGTGTTGTATCACAAACACAGCAGAAACAGCGACAGACAAACAAACAGACAGCAGTCGCCTTGCAGCTTTTCACAGGCTGATAAGGTGTGTGTGTGTGTGTGTGTGTGTGTGTGTGTGTGCGTGTGCATGCATTTGCACTTGACTTCATGTATGCTGTGTGCACATAATTTAATAGGCTGGTGTTTGTGCTATTCTTTGCTATGTTTCGATGCAGGCGCTTCTCTGTGTTTGTTGGCTTTTTGTTCATGTGCACATGTGTGAGAGTGACAAGTCAAAGGTGTGTGTGTGTGTGCGTGTGTGTGTGTGTGTGTGTGCGTGCGCGCGCATGCGCGTGCTGCAGATGGAGTATGGTGGCAGGTATGCAGCTGCACACAGTGAATACAAATATTTCCTTCAGGAGTTTAAAGGAGAGTGAATATTGGACTTGCATCCATCAGATGGCCAAAGGCATCTCCAAATAAATGCTAATGTCACTCCAAGTCTGCAAATAGGCACTTTGCTAACACATTAGCAAAAATATAATTATTTTATAATATTAATTCTGTTTTAAGGCCGTTGTCATCTTAGTGGATATTGTGCTTTTGTGGTAAACATTTCAAAACAAATGTGTAATTAATAGAATATCACAAACTAATGGGGGCTTGGTAATGCAGCCTTGGGGGAAATGTAAAGACTGAAAAGCTTCAGCAGGTTTAAACATACATTTGTTGGATTTATAAATGTATGGCAACTCAATCGTTGTACGAGGGGACCAACAGTAAAGAAGTCTATCTCTCTCAATATCCCCCATAATCCACTTGCCACCAGACATCATCATGTGTCTGTAATCCGACACATCTGACCTTAAAGCATTTCTTAATCCGTTCATCTCTTCATATTTTTTCACATTAAAAAGCATCTGCCTCGTTGGATGATTTCACACATACACTGCATCGTGTTTATTGTCGTGGTGGTTCAGCTCCTGTAGAACTAGACGAGCTGTGCTTAAGATGTTGTTGTGAATCCACAGAATCTGCTTTGCCCTCATTTCCAGAAGGTTCTCTAAGATTTGTTTTCATTTTCTGTGCAACTCAAAGTCTGACCAATTCAATTTCAAAGCCAAGTACATAAAGTGAACTATTCAGCTGGAAAACTGTGTGGAAAAGTGGATTGCTTGTTCTCTGCGGTTGCTATTTTCTGCCAGATAACCTGGAGTTGGAAGAACTCGCAGCTGTGACTTTTCCCCTCTTCTCAATCGTTAAAGACCTGAGAAAAATGGAGCTCAGTCACTTCTTTTTGCGCCTCAGCTGCTCTACTATCTGGCTCATAATGTGTGAATAGGCCAACAGACGAGATGTTGGCTTTCGCTGCTGTGCGTTCTCACCACTCACTGAGCAGAACAGGATGTCTTACTACAGCTTGGGGAACATCTCTGCTTGAGGGTCGTCAGGACTGCCTGAAAGTGTCACTGTGAAGATCCAAAGCCTGCTGATGAGAACAGGGACAGTATTAACAGCCGTTAGACATGGAAACAATAAACCTGAAGTCATAACAGGAGTCTGAGATCCATGTCTGAAAAATGTGTGTTGAGTTTCTGTAGACATGGTCAGCTTAAAATGTCACAGGGCCCCGGGGCCAAAATTAGCTGTTGGAACCCTTTTGACACCCCCCAAAACATGGGAGGCACAAATGGCAGTTTTATTATATTTTGCCTGCAGAAAAAACATTATTAAATACATATTATATACTTTTTATTAAGAAAAACTCAGTGAGAAAATACATAGAAGAATAATAAAGATCATTAAATAAGTGCTCCTTTACACAACAATAGTTAATAATGCAGGACCTGACTTTATTGATACTTCTGAAACATTTGCAATTACTGAAACGACCAAATTCACATGCAGCACTTGAAGAATGTATTCCGCTTCTCTGTGGTGACGTGACATACCTGATGTTTTTATGGTTCGGGGAAACAAGGACAGGTATTGTCTTTGGCGTCACATGTAGGCCACAAACTTCACTGTGCACTATGTCCAACTTGAACAGCATGACATCTGTTTCTGTTCTCCAACATGTACAGACTAGAGAGCTTAATGCTGCAGGACAGTTAGGATCTATATTTCACTGTGGAAACACATTACCTCAACTATTGTTTTCAGGATCTCTTTATCATCTTTTCTTGGCTTCATTTCCAGTGTTTTGCATTTATACTGCTCTATTTCCACATCAAAACATCCACAATGACCCAAAGCTTTTGTCATCAACGAGTCAGGAGCGTTCAGTTTTGACTTGTGCAGTTCTCTATCTTGTAGTTTTACAGTTAGCTGAACGGCAGAACACAAAGCGCTTGAAATAAACATGGTGGATTCTACCAGCGCTGCTCACGCCGGCTGTTTTGCCAGTAAGAGATCTTTTAAAAATAAATTAAAATGGCTGACACTGTCATTTAACTTAATGTTGTATACAAATGGTTATGTATGAGTGCAGAGCGTGAGATAGGTTATATTGAAGTTAGGGTCTGTCAGCCGCCATCTGCTGCTATACGGTAGAATCAGTTATATTGTATATGAGCAGACAGGCCAGTCCTCTTCCACTCTTAATCCCTGGATCAAGGCCAAGAGCTACAGTGGGGAGATATGTTCTGCTCCGGGGAATCCTTTATGGATGTGGGAGAAGACGGCTCAGTGGGTTTTTAGGGGTCGTTTGGGTGTTCTCGGGAACGAGAGCAGGCGGGTGAAGACTTTATTTCCACACTGCTCTTTATCCCTGTTGGAAAAGCAGAATCATTTAGTTTTTTATACAGAAATACAGATGACTCTGCTAACCAAGGGTTCAGGTTACTGTTATTCTGTCTGCCATGACTTGTTTGTCTCCTCGGTTTTGGAGGGGGAAGAAAACCCAAGCAAACGTATTGTAAAGAGTTTTTTAAATAGAGTAGCCTGGGCACGAAACCAAACTCTGTTTTGTCTATTAAAGTTGTTTTCAAAATCTCTAAACGCTTGTTAATTTGGATCGTAAAGATGGAGTTGTTTTAAATAGCTTTGAAAACAAGGTGGGCTTGGACCTGATAGGATCCACGGAGGACCTATAAATCAGACAGTTAGCGCTGTACCGACGTAGGTGGTTAGAAATATAAGTTTGAGCATTTTCTTGGGTCTAAAACTGTAAAACGATCATTTAAGTATTGAACACGTGCATGAAAGAAGGCTACATGTTTCACAGGAAGTCTGGAGACAGATCACTTTTAATCCTTCTTCACAAATCCTAATGATCCCTCTGATCATCATTTGAAAAAGGAAACTGTGAATCAGATCAATTCTAAAGACTAAACATCAGATACGCAGTCAGTCACAGTCGAGGCCCACACGTCTGAACAAATACCTCAGCCTCACATACGTTCCTCCCTATTTTTCCAGACCATGAGTCTGTGAAGCATGTTATTGGTGTTTCCACTTTGTTGAGACATATTAGTTCTCATATTGATACAACAAACACTCAATAATCCTCGAGACACAAAGCAAGTCAAAGGGGAATTCCTGTTGGGTAAAATCTTTTTATTAAACTGTTATGCACTTCTATTTAACATCTACAATTATAAACCCAATGCTGATATTTGCAGGAGCGCTCAAAAGCTAGTCTTCCACCATCTTAATGAATTGATTGAGTGAAATCATGTAAGCATTGATTCCCAAATTCAAAACAGGCCCAAATGAAGGAATACAATAGAACATTTCAAAATGTCAACAGCTGGAGAAAAATACCAGAATTCCCCTTTTAAGTGACTTATTGCTGCCTTTATATTAATGACGAGGATTATGTCTGATATTTATCTAATGGGTATTCAAGCTGGAGACTCACATTTTAATAACGGACGACCTGCTGTGATCACACTAAATATTGCCTCCTTTGCTCTGAGTCCCAATCAGAAGCCGAATGAACTGCTTGCTCTGAGCTTAATGAGCACGTGCAGTAATCCAAGATTATACGCTTATCAAAATGATTATTACAGTCATTTTTCAGCATTGATAATTTCACAATCAAGGAAAAATATAAAGATTTGATCTGCTGGTTTCTGAATGTTAAGTTCACATAGACATGTATGTGTCTCCCATACCTCATGACACATACGCAAGTACTCCTCTGGTTTAGGAGAGAATAAAAACTGTTGTGCTCATATAAGTATTGTTTTTAATTAAAATGTTCATCCCACAAATCCATTCAATACTTTTATCAATATAGAAAAGTACTGCAGTTATGGCTGGGTTTGTCTTAAAGCCTGTTTGACAATTAAATCTGCCTTTAAGGACATGGAGGAGATTTTGTTCCTCAGTTTTGGGGACTGTAACTCTTGTATCTAAGCACATTTACATTTGTGAGTAATGTGGCTCACAAGCCCGCAGGCACAGGGGAAAGCCCCCGGGGACACTGAAAGATATTAGACTGAACAACAGAAAGCAAAGAGTGATCAGTGTGGAAACTGTAGCAAACACACTCACACAAGCAGTGGGAGATACAAGAGAACAGCTCAGCAGCTTTGATGAGGGAGTGTATTGTTAGTATGTCTAACATCTTCTAGGTTCATGTTTCTGTGTGTGTGTGTGTGTGTGTGTGTGTGTGTGTGGTCAGGGAACGTCTGAGGGCCATCTCCACCCAGTATTGACCACGTCTGATAGTGTGATGTCATTCTCTCCTGTTTGGAGCCAGACTGGCTGTCCATCTGAAGACCCCTCCAGGCTGGATGTTTGTGCTACATTAGAAAAGAAAAGGCAAAGATTAAAACATATTAGGTGGAGAATTATATAGTTAAATATATTATATTATAATATAATGTTATATATATTAAACATTAGAAGCACAATAAAATCTCCTTCTGCTCTGTTCCCCCACCACAGTGGGAAAAGGGGTTAGGGTACTCAGTCCTGCATGTGTTTCATTCACTTTCCCCACCCAGTTTCTTCAAGCCAGAACAAAGATTCAAACTGTCGACCTTCAGTTCCACTTTTTAGAAACTCAAGTCCTCAGTCACAAAAGAGCTGGAAGCAGCGCAGCCATTAATGTCACAAACGTCTCAGTGGAATCCACTTAAGGTATTTAATATTCATCAGATCAAAGAATTTGCCAACATTCTTAATAGCAGCTTAAATGCAGCGGGACTAACTCTGACAGTATGTTGTGCATTAGTGTGGCGGTAATGGTGCGGGGCTCGCGTGACGTACTCTGCTTTATCTCCTGCTGGGGATGGGATTCAGTCTGTCACAGTGGGAGGGGTGGGGGGGACGGGACGGAGTGTAAGTGGGGAACTCTTGGCCATTTGGGTGTAAGCACAAGAGCAGCATGCGGGGCTGAGAGCTCCGTCTGACCCTAAAAGGCTGCTGACCCACATTTGGTGTCATGGATGGCACTTTACACCACTCAGCTGTCTGACTGAAATCCTGTGTGTGTGTGTGTGTGTGTGTGTGTGTGTGTGCGTCGCATGTTTAATGTATGTAGTGTACTTTTATATTTTAGTTATTTTTTATTTATTTTTTTTAGGTGTATTTTGAGTTTTTAGTTTAGTGCAGAAACATTAGATGATTAGTAGACAACCCAGAAATGTAATTTTGGTAATCAATAAATAATGCAAGTTGCTTATTGAGCTAAAAATAGCAAACATTCTCTCGTTCCAGCTTTCAGATGTGAAGATGTGTTGCTTTGCTCTTTTTTTCCATCACTGTTAAGTGAATATCAATATAGTTATAAGCAATATGAAGATGTTGTTTATGTTCTCTGGGAAATTGTGATCGACATTTTTACTATTTTCAGGAAAAAAAACATTTTAAAGACTAAATAATAATCAGAAAATGATCAAGAGCTTGTGTAGGTGAACTTAATTTGTAATAAATAAAAAAAAGAAATTAGAAAAATAAGAAAAACAGGGATTATATATAATCAAATAAACCTTTTGATTTAAGACTTCAGGACTCACTCACATGAACATATGTACACCCTGAGTGGAGAGGTCTGCTGCTGATAAAGAAGGATGGATTGAGTGCGTTTGATGATGACAGGTAGGTCAAACTGGAGAGTAGGTCACTTGTCTCTGTTTGGGCCTGTAAATGTGTGTGTTTCTCAGCTAGAAAGACAGCAAAGGTGTGGTTTTGGTACCCTTACCGTATGTGAGGGGGTGCAGATGAAACGCAGCTCTACCTGGAATGTCCCAGTTTTCCTTTAGGTTTAAATCACAGCACGATGACCCACAGACCCACAGAGCCTGCTGCTTTTCATTAGTGCATCATGTTCCCTGTTAAACCTCCTTCCCCTTCCTCTAAACTCCATGAATGGCTCGTGTCAGTCAGTCAGTCGCTAAACTCGAACAGACTGACCCGCTGCCGTCTCCTTTGTGGCAGATGTGCGGTCTGGGGTCGACTTTCAGGTAGCTCCGGGATGGATTTCACATTTTCCTTTTCGTAAGTCTTTTTCTTTTTTTCTTTTTTTTCGACGTGATGACCTTATTAGAAATATCAAACACAGACACACACATTTACAGCAGCGTTCCAGGAGAGTGTAAGTGGGGACTTTGCTTGTAATCGAGGGGAGGCAACAGAAAGACTTGTTTGATGATGCATATGAAACGGTTGAGTCATTAGGGATGCAGTGGAAGACTTTGCCGGGAGTTACAGCGTGTTGCAACATCCTCTCTGAAATGTTCACGCTCCTGTTCCTCCTCACTCTGCAACAGTGCATATTAATGTATTTATGCACTTCATGTTCCTGCTCCCCTCCCCACTGTCAAACACTGTCTTTCTTGTAGCAATCCTTTTACCTGGAGCAGCAGGAAGGTTGAAAAGGTCGAGAGAAAATGAAGATGGTCAAACTTCATGATCTTGGCGCTGTGGCATCTGAAGCTCCATCATTTAGGCCGTGGACGTACACACAAGGACTCCAGAGTCCCTTTACTCACCGCTGCACTGCCGTACAAGACGCAGCACTTCTCCGAGATTATTGGATCAGATTCTGCAGGAAAGTCAGGGGAAATGAGAAAACACACGCACATGACGGACCACAGGGCAGCGGAGGAAACTTTTTCATCACACCGTCGGAAGCACAGGGTCCGCTTTGAAATAAAGATATTTACGATTGTGCTCCCTATGGAAAAAGCCAGCGGGGCTGGGTTTTGATTAGCTGTGATTGTGCCTCTGCGTCTCGCTGCTTCTGCTGCAGCTCATTACCAGAAAAGACACTCACCTCTTCGATCTTCTCTATATTTTTCCCTGCACGTCCGCAGCTCTCTCCCTTCAACAAGACGTGTTCTCACACTACATGAAAATTACACCAGGGCCCTCATCTTTAAATAGCCTATGACATTTATTGATGGGTTGAAGTGTGCGTTCTCTGCACGGTTTCGGGCCGGGCCTATTAAAGCAATTGAATTCCCTGCTTTTTTTGTCTTTGAAGTGTTGAGAGAATCGCTGTGCTGTCCAGGCTCTGGTTAACTATTAGTGATGGCAAAGAGCTGCTTATGAAAAGCACTGTTTTTATGGCAGCAGCAGGCGCAGCTCATAGAAAATATCTTCTCTTGTGTGAGAAAGAAAGAAAATAGAGTGAGATTGTGAATCAGCTGGTAAACTGTGTTGTATTTGTCTGTCGTGTGTGCCCTTAACTCCTCCGGGGTATTAAATATAGCTCTGGTGATTAGAAAGACTTTTTTTGTGCAGTGTGCGTTTGCAGCCATTAGCGCTCCGTGTCGTGTTGCTCCCTCTCATAATGTTGCTCTGGATGTGAACTTCTACAAAGGCCTTTGGCTCGCGTTCATTTTCCGATGCTTAGATATGACTCTCGCCTGGAGGCTTTTTCTCTAATGTGATGCACAGCAACAGCCACAGAGCAGAGCAGCAGCGCTCCGTCCTTTACTGGGAATCACCCGCCACGATGAACTGGTGGATTGTTGCGGTTAGCCTCAGGGGATGTGAGCTTTCTATGCTTTGATGATTGCCTGGCCAGAACAATTTAAAACTGTGAATCGGCCTCGGTTGCATTTCTCCAGCACATCATTTCCATCAAATAGTGCACCATGACTGTGACACAGTGTGTACACATATTGTAATGATGAATGAACTGGTCTTTGATGGAGTGGCTCTACTGTCAGGATGTTGTGGTCTTGGTTTGCTGATAAAGAGATCAAATGTTTTGTTGTCCGTATAAGATGCTTATGATTTTACCATCTGCTCAAGGTTAAAAGAAAGGCATGTCATCTGCACAACCTTTTCATAACAATTTCTGAGAATTCATACCTGAGCAGGACTTTAACACACTGTTTATGGTTCAGTTTTCATTAAGTTTCAATTCAATTTTATTTATATAGCGCCATATCATAACAAAGTTATCTCAGGGCACTCAATCACATGGAGCCGGTCGAGACCAACTTCCACACACACAAAGACCCAACGTTCCCACCA
>JAVQJL010102640.1:0-42537 GCA_036024295.1 Nannoperca obscura
ATATATATATATATATATATATATATATATATATATATATGTATATGATTATGTGGATAAAGTTTTATTTAACACAACGAAAGCTTGTTGACATAATAAGTGTCAATGTGGAGCACCGCTGGATTAAATTGAAGTAAAATTTTGAGGTAAGTGTACTTTGCCTGAATATGTCCATTTTCTCCTACTTTATACTTCTACTCCACTACATTTCAGAGGGAAATATTGTATTTCTTACTCAATTATATTTATATGGCAGCTGTAGTTACTAGCTACTTTGCAGATTAAGATTTTACAAAAACATATAATAAGGCACATTGTTAAAGATTCAACCAGTTTTTCTCACCAAATAAATCAGTGAACAGTTTGGAACCCTTGTCACATTTCAGATTTCTACAGTATCTACTCTAAACTTAATTAAAACAACTACTTGAATGGCACAAAGGTAAAAATATCCAGTATTTCACAAGAGGGAAACATTTGCGTAAAAGACCAAAATGTGGGATTTTTTGCAGAACATTTATCTGGTACATTTAACTGGTGACCATTTGGAAGGGACCTGACCCCTAGGTTGGGAACCACTGGACTAAACTATCTAACTGTATATAAAGTTGATCAACAGTAGCTCCGCTTCAACCAGCCACAACAGTAAAATGCTGCTTAAGTAATGATTCATCAGTATTAACAATGTTATAATAATAATATATCACTGAGACTTTTTTTTCTGCAGAACTACTACAGAAGTACTATTACATTTTGGTGATAGTACTTCTGTGCTTTTACTTAAATACGACTTTGAATGCAGGAGTTTAACTTGTTATGAAGTATTGTTACACTGTACAGGTACTTTAATGAAGTAAATGATCTGAGTACTTCTTCCACCACTTACAGCAGTTTATAAAGTTAGACTCTAAACACCATTGTTGCTCTTAAATCAGGGCTGCTATAAAGACTAATATCTAATCTCTCTAAAAACAAGTGGGTCGCAGTGTATGAGTGTTTGTGTTGTACTGGTTTAGAGGACTCTGTAAGTGGAAACCAGCCTCATTGGCAGCATCGTCACGTGATCTCCCATGGCAACCGGCGAGTGTCATCAGTTCCGCTCTGGGAGAAGTGCAGCCTCAGTCCGGCGCAACTGGCAATTTACTGCTACACTTTTTCAACAACTCTGCTGGCAAACATTTGATTTTACATTGTCCCGGGCGTCCTCCAGCGAAGTCCACGGCCCGTCTGACCTGAGATATTAGGGGGGGGGGGGGGGGGAGGTTTGTAAAGAGAGCGCGAGCTTAAAAAAAAACCATTAACCACCACAACCCAGGGTAGGTGCAATTGATTTATTATTTTATTTTCAAGAGCAGAAAGAGCTGAGATCCAGGTTTTAATCGAACTGTAGTGTAGTCCGTTCCTGTATGGTTTATTTTACTTTGCCAGTACACGTAGGCCACAGTAAATTTATCTTTGCTTTCTTATTTACTTGAAAACAATGACATTAACATAATTTTACAAATGTCACATAGGTGTGAAATGTATAAAGCAATAAAGTGACTACAGAGTCGTAACTACTTTTAATTGACTCTAAACGTATGTTAATGCTACTCTACCAAAAGGCCACTGTGACTAATAAAAATAACTTTACATACAGCAGTTTTATGAAACAGAGTGTGTCACACGAGACTCCAACTGTACAAAAACATGAAACATCTACTTTTTAAACAGCAAGTTTTTTTTAAACAGTGCTCTGAACAACTAATGACAATGAACACAAGCTGAAAGGAACAGAAGAAACAGCAGAAACAAAGAGGGAGAGTGATGAAAACACTGTTTTTGTCGAAGAGATCCTTTCATTACATACAAATATCAATACCCCAATGCAATTGTTCTCTCTTACCAGTAGTGGAATGAAGCTAAGTACATTTACTCGAGTACTGTACCTAAGTACAAAGTTGAGGTACTTCAGAAAATGCTACTTCATACTTTTTACTCCACTACATGTATCAGACAGATACAGTTATGTTACAGATACAGATTTTACATTCAAAACTGTATAAAATATAATGCGTTCTTATGGATTAAGTACCACTTACAATAATAATCAATAATAATAATCCAGCAATATAATAGTATAACATATTTAGGGGCCATTCTGCTGCATAATGAGTACTTTTAATTATTTTAAGCCGACAACCGAGTCAGACTTGTGTTTTCATTTTGTTTTTTTGTTTTTTTATCCAGGCTGTTGTTTAGTTGTTGTAGTTGTTTTTTTAATTACTTTAAGAACCCTGGAATTAACTAATGAATACAAATACGTTAAAGAAGTACAATGTACAGCATTATAGTCACTAAAGAGGCATAATTTACTACTTTTAGTTGCGTCCAAACATGTGCCAATGCTACTGTAAGGCTAGTGTACTAAGAGAGCCGCTAAAAACTAATCAAAACCTTTATATAAAGCAGTTTTAGAAAACAAAGTACAGAACAGTAAACACAAATGACACTGAACAAAGTCTGACAAGAAAAGAAGGTTTAGCAGAAATAAACACAGCTGTAAGAGTGACATATCCACAGATATAAAACTGTTTTATATCTATGGATATATGCACTCTTTTTTCCCTGCTATGGCACATGAGCATGATATATTTCTGTGCCTTGTGTCTCCTCAAAGCATCACTGGATCAGAGAAAGTGATAGTTGAACATCCCTGTTGTAGTTCAAAGATAAATCTGCCGTCAGAGCCGAGGAGCACCAGAGACAAATGAGCCAGGTGCACAAAGAGAAGGCAGACAGGGTTAAGTGTGCCACCCCCTCTAATTCCTCTGCGTAATCAGACACCTGTAACAGACCCTATAGTTGTAGGATCCTGTTGTCTCTTAAACAAATGCTGGAGGAAATCAAATCTGTGTTGGAAAAAAAGGAGCTGCATTCAGACGGGCCGGGCTGTGGACGACCTGATGTCTCGTTAATCAGGACAAGAAACAAACATGGTGTTGTGTCCCACTAAACCATTGGATTGGAGATTCTGGTTTTCTGTTAACTGTAATCAAGAAGTCTCTAGTTACTCTCGCGGAAGACAAAGTTTAAAGTCTGGACGTCCATCTTAAAGTTTCTTGGGCTGGGATTAATTCAGTGTCTGTTTTGTGTTTTTGTTGGTCTTGTTTCTGTAGACTTATTTCAGCCTACAACAGCCTGACGGACAAACATCTCAATGGCTACTTCAGCAGCTCTCGAATCAGGAGACACCTGCAGAGAGCAGGACTGGTACGTCAACAGGATGATGATGATGGTGATGATGATCTGCAGCTAGGGCTGTAGCTGCCACTGATGACACGAAGGTCATGTCCTCAGTGTTGTGGTTGGGAATTTAACGACCTTAAAAAAAAATTTACATTCTACAGTTGATCAGAAATTACAGATGGTGGGGATTTGAGGGCTCCGTTATTTAAAATGTGATTGCTTTTAAACTACAAATATTAAATTCAATTTAAATATATTAAAGGAATTTAGTGTTTCTCCCCGTAGAATTATGTCCCAGCAGTGTGAAGGATTAAAACAGTGTTTAGGGAGACACAATTTACAGAACATGTAATTGAATAGTTAAATGGATGAAAGAGAATAATTTAACAGGTCAAATATTAATTCAGGAGGTTGGCTCGGTGCTTGGTGGATATGGATGTATGACCTCATTTAGTATTTATTAAATCCTGTCCATGGCTCTGATGAAGATGATAATGATGATACAGTGAAAACTGGCTTCAGATTGGGTTTATCTAGTGAGAGCTACACATTTAAGAAATGATTCGGTCTAAATAATCACCAACCCTATCACTCATTTTATCTCACAGCGAGGGACATTTTGTTCAGTTGCTTATATTGCAATCTAGTAATCATCTTTTAATAAATATTGATTATTAGGTAGTTGCCATTGTCAAAACATTGTGAAAAAGCTGCAGGGAAATGTACATCATATGGCAGTTTTAAAGCTGTTAAAACTAAAGTTAAAAAGTAATAAAGTTAACAATCAAAAACTCATCTCATCTGCTTCATTGGTACTGTGTTGGTGTTTAATCAGATTTGATTGACAGCAGTCAAACATCCACCAACTGTCATCAGTTTGTGATTCAAATGTTGCTAAATTCTCATTGGTGCACAGAAGAACATGACATCACCCTTTTTCCAGCCAAGCCCTGCACACATCAAACCAGAGAAAAAACACGAATACAGAAATCTCGTGACATGACAAAAAACTGTTTTCGTCATACAATTGTGTTCGTGCAGGACCTCATTACTTGTAGTAAGTATTTGATTGAAAAACAAATATGTTTTCATATCCTTGAATAATTTCTGCCCAAAATATCAGCTGTTGGTGACTTCAGTTTGACTATTGTTGTTATCAGATCACCCGGAGTGGGCGTATTGTTCCGGACAAGGAGTACAGACACAAGCTGATCCAGAGAGCCCACCAGAGACACGTTCGAGAATGTCTGGCCCAGGCCATTTTCCACAAGGTGCTGGAGATGGAGGTGGGAGGAACGCTGTGTACCGGAGAAGAAACTGTCAAAACACTGTCAGCTAATATCTGCTTCTCCTTGCATAATAAATTACGCTAATTTGTTTTGCGCCCCTTCCATACAGCGTGTCCATCAAATAGAGATCAAAAGGAAACTGGAGGAGTTTGCAAGGAGGGAAAGAGTGCATAAGATCAAGGTACATCATTTACATTTAAACACAGCTTTGCTGCCTAATTTAGCAAAATAATCACTCTTGACTCATGAAACAAAAAAGTGTTTATGACATCAGCCTATATTAGAAAGAGTTATAAATTACAAATACTTTTGTGCAAATATATCTCAATTTGGAACTTCATATGCAGCTACACACAAAAAAGACAACAATATTAGTCTTGTGTCTTGTGTGGAAGGTGGAGCGCTCTAAAAGGTATGAAGAAGACATAATTCGCATCCTCTCTCCACGCCCACCCACGGGTGCCAGGGGCATCCGAAAACAGCACTCTGGGCCAGAGGGGGAGCACTCGGAATCCTCGGAGTCTGTGAGTCAAAACATCTGTCTTGGTGCACCGGTAGATTTGAGAGGATATTAATGTAATATCACATTTAATATTTTGTACCCTGTAAATGATACAGGCACCCCTTTGGCCAATCAGGAAGAAGATCTTTAATCAAATGCCTTTGAAATCTGACCTTTAATTATAGCATTGCCGTCATGCAAAGAAGGTTTTTTAAATGCCACTACACAGTTAGAAATGGTGTCTGAAGTATCACGTCTGAGTTAAAAACTTCGACCTTTAGTAAAGAGCTTTTATTAGGCCAATCACTTTAAGGTGGATAGGTCAATCAGATCTGTGTTTTACAAAATAAAGATATGAGGTTTTATTTTAATTGTAGTGCCCTCATCAAGATTTTTTTATTGCCTTAAAAACACAGTGTCAAAATGCATCATCCTTCCAACTTTGGTTAAAACCGGAAAGCTGATATGGGAGAAATTTAATTAAAGGAGTAGTTCCACATTTTGAGAAATATGTTTATTGCTTTCTCAATGAGGATCACATGAGTTGATTGATACTACTCTCGTGTCTGTATGATAAATGTGAAGCCACAGCCAGTTAGCTAAGCTAAGCATAAAGACCTTAGCACCTCTAAACATCACTAATTTACTTAATTATTGACCTGTATAGAAAACAAAGTATAAAAAGGTCAAGTTGTGGCTTTTAGAGGGGGTAATGTGCAAGACTATTTCTTGGCCGGAAGCAATATTGTCCTGGAGTCTCAGCTGGTTGCCTGGCAACGGCTTACTTATGGACAGAGCCATAGCTGTTTTCCGTCTGTATGCTAAGCTAAGGTAAAGCCCAGGACAGATTTATCTACCCTGCAGGTAGGACATGTATCAATCTTCTCATCTAGGCGAATCATTTCCCAAAATGTTGAAATATTCCTTTACTTGCCGCACCCACATCTGGCCAGTCAGTGTAGTTTTTACAATGTAATGAGTTGAGTTGTGTCAAAAATGAGATGGATGGAAAGATGAACAAACAGTTTGATCTGCAGCCAGACACTATTTCACCACAATTTCACTTTGGTTTTAATGTTTAACAAGATCGGTTTTAATCACTCAATCTCAGTGTTTTAAGTTCCAAACATTCTTCCAGGTGATGAATGTTTGTCTGTGATGAAAATCATTTTCTGTGCATGCTGACAGTTGGCATGTTTGCACTGACACTTAATTTGCAGAGATGTGTCAGCTGCTGTTTGCACACAGAAGTTGCTTTAAGTGAAGTCATGGGATTAGAAGTGTGTTATCTTTGAAACATTATAAATCACAGAAATTGATGCCAGAGTAAATAGAGCTGCTAATCCTGTCCGTGATCTCCGTGTTTACCCTGTGAAATCTCTCTCCTCATGAGTCTGCAAACATCTCAGACATCTCAGCAGGTAGATGCTTGTTTGAAACACATCAACAGTGTAATGTTCGGAAAATGTCAAGGCACTTCTGTGAAGGGTACTGATTTGCATTTGCAGACATCGATTCTGTCATTTATCAGCAATTCAGCAAAAAAAGAGCAAAGAAAATGAGAAATAGCGGGAATTAACTTTTAATCTCAAATATGATGAAAATAATAAGAAGAATATTATGTCATAGAACAGCATTATTCCTCCTATTACGTCCACCTCAAACATGCTCAGATTATCTTCAATTTATAATTTATTATTACTTTATTGGTTTCCATAGCGATGCATATACAGTGGTTGCAATTAGCGGAATGCTGACTGCGTGTGTGTTATGCGTGCTGCAGCCGGGTTCGTCTCGACCCAACACGGCTCCAGGGAAGATGCAGAGACCGGTGCGTCTGAAGCCGATCCACAGTAACAGCACCACAGCGTCGCTCAGACGCAGCTCCCCTAACAGACTCCTCGAGTCCTCTAATGAGAACGACCAGCCTTTCAACTGCACTGTGAGAACGTGACACATAAGATACGCGTTTGTTTGATTGTTCATTCATTCTCACCCATTCATGTGCCTTCTTGTATAGTATAGTTTTTCTATACAGACAAAATCATGTTTATTTTGGGTTTAGTTCTAGAGTGAGACCATTGTTATCTACCTTTGGTCACATTGTTTAGAAACTACACATTAGAGATGAACAAACTAATTATATGTATAAATGTACAGATGCACACAAGCTCAGGAAATAAAATCTGTTAATATTAGAAATCAACATCACTGTACGACATCACAGTCATCGTCCTTATCCTTGACTTGTCTCCCAGATGGACAAAGAGTGCCGGAGACGTTTGACCGCAGTGGAGGCCTCCCGTGGCATCTCCCCCTACTGCCTCCCAGTCATCAATAACTTTGTCACCCCAGTGCCTCCAGCCACGAAGAGGAAAGAGAGGGGGGTAAAGGTCACTCCCGGCAGCATGCTCAGGGGCCGCAGACTGCGTCCTACCACCGCCTCCAGTGGAGCGGATGTCAATGAGGTCCCTCTCTCTCCCTTTATGTTTCCCTGGCAACAAAACTTTCCACAACAGAGGCCTCGTAGGATTAATTAGGAACAACAATTCCAGGAGATGCATAGATTTCCACTTGACTTATAAATATAAAAATAAAACAATGGCTGGAAAATAACCAACACTATGCATCTCTTACTACTGTAATTTGGTGATATATTATAAGAATCATTTGCATTATATTTAACATTATACAGTCAATTTCATCCAGACCTAGATAACACCTACATGTGTAGTTCAGTTCTGTCAAATTTGGGATTAGAAACTGGATATCAAACTGACCCCAACCTGAACTGTTTCCCATCCAGGACCCCCCCATGCTGAGGAGCTCTGTGCACCAGAGCAGAGTGTGTTTGAACATGGTGTACTTTGGCAAAACGGTGCATCTCTCCCACGACCTGATCGACATGAGGGATGAGGTCAAAGTGTTTCAGCAACACTGTGGAGGAGAGAACCTGTGTGTTTACAAGGGCTTGATCCGCGAGGGAGGTCAGTGTGAGGATCTGTGATTGTGTTTGTTTGATAAATGTGTTATTTCTGTATCTTTGATTTAGTTATTATTATTATTGTTCTGCCACGCCAAGGTCACAGAGTTGATGATCTTGATCTTGAAAATGTTGCTGCCTCTTATCTGCATCCTCAATCTTTCCTTCAGATACTTTCCAGTTCATTTCAAGGCGACACCGAGGTTTCCCCTTCAGCTTGACCTTCTTCCTGAATGGGTTGCAGGTGGAGCGGCTGAGCTCCTGCTGCGAGTTCAAACACAGGAAGGGCTCTAGACTCGGTGGCAGGCACGGTCACTTTGGCTTCTCCAACGTAGAGGGGGCCTCTCCCTGCTACAAGTAAGAGTCCTTTTAAAGGTCCACTGTGTCTTTAAAGGGGAATTCCACTGATGTTATGCGTCAAAGTCTGTTTAAAGGTCTTGGGGAGTACTACTGCATATGTAAATGTTATAATGTATAAAGCCTTTTGTGGTTCCAGAGGGAGCTGCAGGAAGTCTGATAAATTACCTCAAGTGATCATTTGAGTCAGAGTCTGTTGGGGCTGAGGACTAGGCAAGGCAGCTTTATTTATAGAGCACATTCATTACAAAGAAACTTAATGTGTTTTACATTTAAAAAGACTACAAGTTTGAAAATGAAAAAGATCTGTGGGTGAGGAGTAGAAAGAAGTGATCTTCCCAGACCTCTGTAGCCCGCTCCTTACCTTTGTTTGAAGCTAGAAGCTCCACGCTAAATCAACTGGCACTAACATAACACACCTGATTCTTTGTTCTGAACTATCAGCAGTCGGGTTGCATCGTGGGAAGTGGGAAATGTATACGCCAGGTTTCGACAAGGAAGAAGAAGGCAGATTTAAAAAGACACGCCTTCTTTAACAGGCCATTGTGAGCCAGACAATGCTATAGGAGTGCATTGATCAGTAGAGTATTCTTTTAACAAACAACATAACACAATTGAGACAATGACATTACATTAAATGGCAGAAACGTTCCTTTTTTTAAAGGAATGGTTCATGTTTTGGAAAAACGCTCATTCGCTTTCTTGCCGAGAGTTAGATGAGAAGATCGATACCACTCTAGGACATGAGCAAAATATCTAATTATTCCTCTAAAATTAGATATTATAGTATATTATGTTCGTTTTTCCAGGTGCATCATAGCAATGGGATTGGACAAAAAGCCCACTCCCCCACCAAAGAGGGTCAAAGAAGGATTCACCAGCCCAAAGGATGCTCCTGAGATGGAGACAGAGAGGACCGGAGAGGACGCTGCGTCCCAATCTGAGTGTGAAACCACCCAACCACAGGAGATGGAGACTCCAGTCAAAGAAGAAACAGCAGCTGAGGAGGACAAAGTCAGAGCCGGTATAATGAAACATCCGAATACAAACAAACACAAATACATCAATAAGAAATAAATATATGTAACAGACTTCACAGATCTTTTCCATAAAATCAATTTTCCGTGGATCTTCCTCCTCAGATTATGAAGAAGACTTTGAAGCAGACGACGAGGGCCCTGCAGAAAATGCCGCGGCAAAAGAAAAGAAATCCCCATCTCCATCCGGTGAAACTGAAAAGCAGGTTCAAGAGAGAGGCGCCTCTGAGACTGAAGACGACGAGAATGATGGTGTGTGATATTTCTTGTTTGAACACATCTTTCAAGTGCTGCATAAGAGTGTATCATGCATAATTTATTCAATCAAAAGAGAGTCACTCAGTATCTCTTCAAGGACATTCAAAGGCTAATTTCTGCTGATGGAGCCTAGATTTCAATGAGATGCTGAACATTATATACGTAAATATACAGTGTGTCATCTAAATCAGCAAAACATCTTTTGAAAAGTTCAATGATGTATCTCCCTAACTCTGGTACAACTTCTGTTTCTATTTTTTTACAGTATGAATTGGAAGTTTAGCATGTGATTTTTCCGTTAAAGAATTGAAATTGCTCCATCTTTCTTGCACAGAAGACATAAAGTCTCGTTCAGGTTCCAGCTCTTCAGGCAGCGACGGGGAGGAGAGTGACGCTGAGGCCACCAAAGACTCCGGAGAGGACGAGCAACCTAAAGAGGTTGATCAAGAGGAACCTGCTGTTCCACCGGACGAAAAAGATGAAGCAAAACAAGAAGAAGCCGCTGCCGCTGAGGCCGAGTCTGCTGTGCCGAAAGACATACAGAACAGTGTGAGGGACAGCACAGAGATAGACGTCTCTGACACCAGCGTCCCCTCGAGGAACGAGAATAAACAGAGTGACGACACCTCAGGAGACAAAGAGATTGAGGAAATGGTAGATGAGAGCAAACAGGAGGTGGAACCGGAGAGGGGTGAGTATAAACCAACAAATACAGCTCTGGAGCTTTCACCTGAGTGAGATAATGGATCCATCTTGTATGGAGGTTTTTCCACTATTATCACAACCAGGGCTCTTCATGTGATTCAAGTCAGTGCCAGGAGCAGGTGTGTACATCCCTGACAACAATTATCACAGTGCTGTGATATTTAAAGCAACATTACGACATTTTTGTACAATTAGATAGTGGAAAAATTACTTGTGTGTGTTGCTGTTGTTTTTTCTTTAGTTTGTGTGTGATGATTTTCTGTCTGATCCACTTTTTAACATCAGAGTTCAATTTAATTCAAATTGAGTTTCGAGATGTTTGGATATTAATAAGAAATTCTCACCTCTAACAACATTTTTATTGTATTTTTATGACCCCTGATTATGTTTTTAGGCTTAAAGAAAGCCTTTTCTAACTTTTTGCTCAATTTATTTGTCCTAAAGCTGCACTATGTAGTTCCGATGAAAGCAAAAATTATTAGAAATAAATAGAAATTTTAAAATGGGAAACAAAGGGGAAATTATTGGGCCTGTGTAAATAATATTAAGAGTACAGTCTAGACCTGCTCTATATGAAAAGAGCCCCTGAGATAACTTTTGTTATGATTTGGCACTATATGAATAAAACTGAAATGAATATACATATTTGTATACAGCACACAAACCACAAAATATGCGGCTGTTAAGAACTACTGCACATTTAGCGTACCCAAACAATTCTTGTGCACTACCAGCAGCGTTGTTCCTTTTCTTATGGTCTTATAAAGATTTATCACACGTTTAGAAAAGATATCATTAATGAAACCAGATTCAAACATTGCTCCTGGGATCCATTCACACAAAGCAGTTTAGTGCCAAAGTTTTGTGATTTTCTTTTTTCTTTTTCTTTATTATTCAGTTTCAAATTCACATCCTAAAACTATATCTAGTAGGTTTAAAATAAGCAGTCTTATAAGTTTGCATTGTGTTTTCTTTTGGTTGTGTACTGAATGATGCCTTTTTATGCGTTTTCTTTCTGTGCATGTTAATTATCATTTTGCATGTCGTGTTGCCCACTTATGTTTGCACCTGGAAATATTAAAGACTTTTTTTTTGTTTATGGCTGTAAGTTTCTTCATTGGCTCAGTTCTCTCATTGCATTTGCACTGTTCAAACACTGCCTTATTCATTTTAACATTCAGACATCATGCGTCACCACATGAGCTTATATCATTGTGTATGCCATGTCTCTCTTTCGTTCCCAAGCCAAATCTGTGCAGGAGAAGCTCGCAGAGGCTATCCTGAAGGAGTCCCAGTGCAGCTCTGAGCCCGAACTGAGTGACACCAGTACTGAGGAAGAGGAGGAGTCCTGTAAAAGCCCTGAACAGGATAACAAGGGTACCAGATTTTCATTTTCATTTAAACAAATCACAACTTTTGTACTAAAATGAAGATTTTTCTAAACAATCTCATTTGTATTTGCAGATGGAGAGACATTTACAGAACAGCAGCAGACCCTCGTAGAAGAGACAATACAGGAGAAAGGTGTTGGTGGTGAATCTGAAGTGGTACAGGATCAGGAAGAGATGTCTGAACCAAAAGAACAGGAGCATGAAACTGAACAAGAGCCCCACGAGAACAGTAATAGCACCACAGATGAGAAGGTCCAAACAGATGAGGAAGATGAAAAGGCTGCACCAGAAGAAGACAGAAACACAGCAGAGAATGATAAATCAGATGACACAGAAGATACAGGTCTGCATCCTGTTCCTGATGAGGAAATGGCTGAGGATGACAAGACTTCAGAGCCTCAAGAAGACGTAGAAGTGAAATCCACTGATGCTGAGGCTGCAGAAAAAGACAAAGAAAATGAGGAGAAAACTGCAGTGGAGGCTGACACACAGCCCGACGAGACGGTGCAAGGGGCAAAAAGCAGTGAGGAGGATGAGTCATCAGTATCAGAGCCAAATAAAAAGCCTGATGAGACAGCAGCGCCAGATAATGCTGAGGCGGAGGCGATGACAGTGAGCGAGACAATGGAGATGAAAGCAGAACCCTCAGAGGAGCGAGAGGCCCTCAACTGTGAAGAGGCCCCTGTAACCGACACAGAGGAGAGGCAGCAGGGAGACAGCGAAGACAAAGTGGCAGCATCAGAAACAGAAGTCACAGCAGAGAATTCTAGCAGCTCGTTGGAGGGGAGCGTAGACACCACCGTTGAAAAAACAGCAGATACAAGTGAAGAAAATGCAAAAGATGAGAGCAATAAAGATGATAATAAAGAAACGGAAGTAGAGGAAATGTCAGAAGCAGAAGCTAGTAAGAATAACATTCAACAGGAAAGGTATGATGTGGAAGAAGCGCAGACAGAAACATCTGTGGAAAAAGATGATAAGTTAGAGGACATATCTGAAGAGGAAAGTAAAGAGGAAGAAAAGCAGACAAATCCAGATGAGATAACAAAAGATGAAAATAGTGAGGAAAGAGAAAGGGATAGTGAGGAGAATAATGAGAGTAAGACAGAAGAAAGGATAGAAGAGGAAAACATTTCAAGGTGGACTAAAAGTGACTCAAACACTGACGCAAAGGCAAATGAAGAACAAGCAGAGATAACCCACATGGAAGAAGATCAAGTTTCAAATGAAGAGATGGCAGACGAATCAAAAAAACCAGAGAAAGACGAAGATAGTGAACGTGTGAAGAATGACAATGACGAGGAAGAATCTGAAGAAAAGGGAACGACAGTTGATGATACTAATGAGGGTGAAAAGATAAGTGAGACAAACACAGCTGCTGAGGAAGAAAGGGATAGTGAACTAGAAGAGGAAGAGAAAGATCAGAATGAGAACAAAGCTGAGCAAAGTGAAGCTGCGAAGAATGAAGAAGACGAAGAATCTGAAGAGAGAAAAGTTGAAACTGTAGAGGGAGAAGAAATATCTGAGATTGCGCAAGAACCTGAGAGAAGTGCAGGTTCAGACTTGGATAAAGATAATGTGAAAGTATCTGATGAAAATATTGTTGAGTCAGAGGATGTTGGTGACGGTGAAGCAGCAAATGTAGCACATGGGACTAAAACGACTGAAGAGACGCTGAACACCGCAATGGATGCTGAAGATGTTAAGACAGAAACTGAAAGAGGAAGTGACAAGGAAGACGTTGATGCTGAAAATGGAGAGATTTCTACTGGATCAGAGAACAAAACTCCTGAGGATGAAGTAGAGGCTCAAACTGAGGGCAAAAATGAAGTGAAAACAGCAGAGAATGAGGAAGACGAGACAAAAACCGAGGAATCTACGGAAGACGAGAGCACAGAGGTAAAAGAAGAAACTGTGGAGTCTGGGGATGGTGCTGAAAAACATGAAGATGACAAGGTTGATCAGGCTTCTGGCACTGATGTAGAAAGTGAGGCCAAGGAAGGGGATGACAAGATGGAAAAGCAAGATGAATCTATTTATGACGACTTAGAGCCAGAGACATCTGGAATGGAAATAAAAGAGGACTCTACATCAGATGATAGAAAGGACAGTGAGGAGACAAAACAAGATGAAAATGGCAGCATATCTGATCATGACAACATAGAGGAGAGTCATGTCAACGCAGTAATAGTTGCAGCTTCGGGTGAACAGGCACAATCATCAACAACTATAGATGTGGATTTAGACATCACAGGTCACAAGTTAGATGAGTCCACCACACCGTCTGACGGTAAGACCGATCAACACCCACACGCTGATGAAAATGCTGCTGCCGCTGACCTCTCTGCTGCAGATGGAGAGATCGGAGCAGACACGGAGGAGGCGAGCAAGGCTTCGGAGGAAGGAGCGAGAGTGCTGCTCAAACCTCAAGTGCAGTCATCACAGCTGACACAAAACAACGTGGCTGAAGACACAGAAGAGAGTGTTGCAGCAGGTAAACAAACTCCAGAGGCCTTGGCAACAGAAGACAACACAGATCTGGTCACAAACTGGATAACCACACATCAAACATCAAAGTTCTTCGAGACGTTTGTTGAACCTTTAGAAGACTTGAAGGAATTGACTTCAGACTCTCAAGTATCCAACTCTAATGAAGAAGTGACACAACCTGCAGAGCTGCCGAGATCAGCGAGTCAACTTAAGATGGCGAATATGTCTGAAAGTGCCGAACAAGAGCCCACGTCAACAGATGTAAATGAGCCGAGGGACCAAACCAAAGAGGAAGCTGTAGAGTCAGACCTTGAGAGCAATCACGCTGAAGATGGTAAACCATGTGAGGATGACCCTGCCAAAGACACACTGCAAGTGGAGGAGGAGACTGAGGTGACAGACTTCATACCAAAAGCAGAGAGTGAACAAAATGATAAAGAGTCAGTGAACGGGCAAGACGTGAGGCCAGAAGATCACGAAGGAAGCAGGGTCTCTGCAGAAGACACAGTTCAAGAGGTTTTAATGCAGAATAACGTTGAAGAAACTGATATTTCCAAAACTGAGAAGGAAAGCATTGCGGGTTCTCATCATTCAGTAATAAGTGGCAGAGCTGAGAATGTCTCCGAGAACCAAACTGAGGAGAAATCTACTGATAATGGTCCAGACTTGAATGAAAAACAAGCAGCAATTGAAGAGATGAAAGATCTTCTCCCTTCATCCAAAACAGAAGAGCATCACGAGGAATCAATGAGTCCAGAGGGTCTCTCCAAACTGAAAGATACCGAACAAACATGGAATCAAAGTCAAGATGTTACAGAAATAACTGATTTTACAGCGTCCAAGTCAGAAGATGGAAGTCAGGACGAATCCCACCACAAAGAGATCCAACCCAAATCGTCAGACGCGAGCATCAACGGAGACAAACCAGACGTGCAGCTGATCCAAGACACCACACGCAGTCTCAGTAAAGACCGGCTGAGCATTTTCTCAGTGGATGAAACTTTGTTTGGTGGAAGTTCATATCCTTTGATGACGGCTGCCAAGACAGAGAGTGGACATTAGAGCTGCACACTTCAGGGTGGCACCAAGGTACAGTGATGCTTTATGACTTTGATTTAATTTACATTTTTACAACAAACATATAAAAATTTGCACAGCAATTAGACAATCAGATGGCTAGAATATTTGTAGCGATTAGGAAATGTACGTTTTGACAGAGGCACTCGAGTGTCTTGTGGTTTCTGTGTTTACATAACAATGACTTCTTACATACTCTTCATCCTTCAGTCACCAAAAAGAAGAAGCTGCATGATGAGTTTTGACTGCTGCATAAAATGTTTACAATAGACCATCTCTTCCTATTGTTGGTAACAGGCAGTTTGTGTGAGGTATCAAGTACAGCTGCTATCATCTGTTACCTGTAAACAGATACTCTTCCACTTACGCTCGCAAATGAGTGAATAATTCATAGTTGTTGGACTCCCACAGCTTATTTAGTACACATATACACTACATTCCTACTGCATGGGCACAATTTACAGCTGTGATCAGAGATCTGAAGTTGACCTGTGCCTGTGTTTAATGTAATTATTTGCTTAGATGACTTCTAGACAGAAATACAGCAAAGCAACAGGAATGCTAGTCTTTGCTAACATGGATAATTTATTCACCATTAGGATGCTGAGTAGTTAAAATAAAACAGTGCTAACATTGTGAAATATCAACTCTGATTTGTGTCATTATTGCTAACACTACCTCTTATTCCAAAACATATACTTAATATTCATTTGTATTCAGCTGATTTTTATGGCCTGTGTGGGTCATCGTGGAACTCACTACCTGATTACTTTAAACTTCACAACTTAGAGACACTAAATTCTGGTAAATTCATCAACAAACCTGTACTCATGTTTAGTTTTAAAATGTGTGCTTCAGTGTATTCTGCTGTAGGCAGTTAAAGTTTTTTGTATCTCGTTTTGATTTCTTACTTTCACAAAAGCACATCTGTTATGAACTCTAGGATTCACTTCTGTACTGTACTATACTATATCTGTCCCTATCAAATAAACCATAACTAAATAATTCAATTTGGAATGTGTCAATGACTGAAACCCTTGTGTGATTTGGCCACTCAAAATAAAATCAATGAGATGGATAGTGACTTTTTCTTGAATGAAGATGTGTGTAAATTCAATGTTAGAATGAATGCATATATTGATGGAGATTCTCAAAGCTTGTATTTCAGATTTATGCACACCATGTACACAAAAACAAAACGCATACAGTATTTACAAGGTCTAAAAGCCTCAACAAAATATTTTAAAATTGTTTAAATATTTTATGTAACAAATAAATGATATAACACAAGACTAGATATTGGGAACTAAGTGTCCATTTAGTTATACTTATAATTAATTGTCAAAAACCATCATGAATGTCTGAATTAATAAGGTAATAATAAGGAGGGCTTGGAGCTCCAAGCTGGTTTAGTTACTGTCCTCGAAGCTGCCACTGCTGCTGAAAGAAGAGCAGAATCTCATGGTGCTCATGGGATCGGACACGTACCCTGAAAAAGAGACAAAATGTACAATATATTAACAATTAGATGAAAATACACACGGAAATGTAATAAATTAATAATACCATATAAATAATAACAATAAAGGTTAAAAATGTGATACTTTATTTGCTTACCTATAGTATGTCACCTAATCTGAATATATCCCAACACCAGCAATGAAGTGTTAAACTGCACCAGGCCAAACAATTACGATCACAATACAGTATCAAACAAACCATTTCGATCAATGGGAGAAAACTGCATGTTCCTTCTGAGTTCCTCCAGTGAAAGGCCTCCGGAAGCACGACGACGTTCGCTGAAAAATGTAATAAATATAATCAAACCTTGATCATTAATCATTAATATACTGCAAAACAACACTAGTCCAGAAATATATACTGCTTCGTTTACATGGAGAAAGACAGATAAGATGGTGCCAGATAGAAGCAGGAGAAATTCAATAGGTAATGTCCCAGTACAGTATATAACACTGATGACAGGTTTGATGGGATGAACACAGACACCATCTGCAAACTGCTCTATAAAATGAAAGAAAACCATTTTTAGTAATGATCAGTGACATTCATTTAAAGGAAAGCTGACATTTTATACAATATATGTGTGATTTGTGAAAGTTAAACTCCATGTGGTTGAATTTGCTCTCTTTTGGGAATATAAACATAAACCAGAAAGCTTTCGTCTAGCTTTTGATGGAGCATCTGGGAATTACTGACAAGTCATTGCCACACAACAATAACCCCACCTTCTGTTACTGGACTCATAGTGACTGTTTCCAGGCTCCGACACACACACACACACACTGAGACGCACACACACAGAGTACAGAGGCTCAAAGCCCGGCTTATAGAGGCCTTCCTCCTCGGTCAGAATGCCATGCATGTTTTATTGCATTTGCTTCCCTTTGTTTCCTGTTCGGTATCCAAGCAACTTCACTCCTCACTGTTGCAATAAGTATCTTAACTGGTTGACATGTTGCTGTAAAAGCAAGTCCAGACATGTTTGTGGTATTGCTGTGAGCAGAGTTTTAAGCTGAAAACATTTAATTGAACGATGAACAAATGAACAAAGGCTTATCCAGATGGTAACTAAAAGATAATTAACCATATAAATCATTTGAAAAAACATCTGTGTTCCTGTAAAAACATCATCTATATATTTAGTTTGGGGAAGTTGCCAGATTAAATTGAGCCAACTGTTTGATTGAATGTACATGTACCGGTTTAGATGCTGCTGATTGTCACTAAATTGTATGGATTTCTGCATCTCATGCTGTCCCACAATTTAAATTCTGGCAGGACTTTGGTTAGTTTGAGAAAGTAAACTTAAGGCACGAAATGAAACCATCAAATCATGCAGAATGATGTATCTACAATGTCAAGTGTTAACAGTTTAACAGGCAGAGGTTTTAGCATCCTAACATTTACTGATTCAATTCTTGAACGATATACAGTGTATGACAACACGCAATATATTGTTGTTGTTTTTTATGAATTATGACAATATGTAGGGAAATTAAGCCTTATTACTCTGTTAATGCATTTACAAAACTGCCCTGATTAGCCAAAGTGAGAGGGCACAGCTGTTACCAATCAATACCAATCAAGGAGCATAAAGTAATTTTGGTCTGTTGCTAAGTCACTACACTTGAAAGACTCAACAGCAGGGTTATCAAACAACATCTTAAGCTGATTAAAACCTTGAGTCGACTACAGCTGGGTTATTGGGTGGGTTCTCACCCTCTCAACCTACACCTGTCTGTGGAGGTGCTTGACTTCTCTTACCTCTGAGTCCAGAAGGCATAGGCACGAGTGTTGAGAGCGTACTCGAGCTCAAAGCGGGAGCGCAGGGCGGCCACGTGGCTCCGGCTGGGTCCTCCTCGCCCGAGCAGACAGTCAGAGGAGGAGGAGGGCGACAGGGAGCCACTGCTGTTGCTGGAGGCTGGAGACATCAGCTGCCACACACACACACACACACACCAGCAGAAATACAGTCATAATAAAGAGAATTTAATCATCACAATATAAATGTCAAGCATTGCAACATTAAATGGGGTTACATTAAGGAATACGTGGGATATTATATACCTCAACATTGCATAAGCATTCCTCCAGGTTGGAAACCACTTCAGAGAATTCTGGCCTGTCCTGAATTGGAAAAAGCAAACTACAAATCACTTCAGCTGCAGTGCTGAACAATCAAATGCATAACATACAGACACACAGACGTGTATTGTCTCAAACACTGCCCTGTATGTTGTGCTCATTTTAGCCCACCCACGCATGAAGCAAAGGTGAACTCTGCTTCAAAAGCAGCCCTTAGATCTCTTGCCTCACTGTAAAAGAACAAACACTGCCACCCAGGAGCTGTTCAATTATACATCACATCCCCAGGCACTGAGGCCTGCCATCTGCATATTATTTTTAATACAAAAACACAGGAAAACGAGTACAGTAAGAAGAAAACATAATAACATGACATGCCTTCACAGACATCTCATTTTGATTTTAGCGAATGCTTTTCATAAATGATTGTGTCCATGTAGTTTTTGACAGTAATCGAGTGAGCTAATTTCTGCTCCATTAGAAAAACACTTCTGCAGTTCTTTTGGTCTCACGTACGTGGTGATTTTCATAAGCCTATTAAGAACAACATTTTGCAGTTTCAAATTATATTGCGGTCACATAAACAGATGTGTTCATGTGAAGCCGTGTTGTAAAATCTGCTTATCCTACATCATTCATTCTCTCCAGCTTAACAAATACATTTTACAGTACAAAAAGTACAAAAGTACTTGCCAGCCCCACAGGAGCTGGTTTACTGTACAGGTGAGGCACTGTTAAGAGATGCATGCACATGAAACTTTGTGACAGCCTATTATAATCACACCTGTTTAAAAAAGTGCCTTGACAAGGTGATAATGGGACGAGGCGATGGCTGGGGGAGCAAGCAACTGATTGGCAACCAACAGGAAGGAGAAATGTGCCAACATGCTTGGCCGTGTTATAATGTGTCTTAATGACGCAAATTGAAAAAAACGCCTGGCTAATTATTAACTTTACAGTGCTGAGTGAGGATCATCCGGGTCATACGTACTCCTGAATGTGAACAGCCATGCAATAATGCATCATCAAGGGACGCTGGTCCCAGTCATTACTGCTGCATGTGTTTGCAGGAGCTGCTGACTCAGCATCAGTTGCCTCTCTGAGCTTCAGTATGTCTAAAGAGCTAATGACTTTAGCTAAGATTTTATTGGAGAGATCATTTAGGAGTTTGAAACTACGAAGCAGTCCCCGGTTGAGTGTACGCCAGACAGTACAGCACATAGTGGATAAAAACTACATTGTGTATAAATGTACAAATACAAATTTTTGAGCGACTATATGTGATAATTATAGCTCATATGAAATTGAAGAAGAAATGAAACTGGGTCATTTACCTCTGGGCAGGCGTACCAGCCTCTTATCAGAAGTGCAGAGATGGGTTTAGGAATCGAGTAGCCAATAGGAGGCCGGATGTGATGGTACGCCATGTCTGCTGCTGCAGCAGCTGAGGACAGAAGATCATCTTAAAATTAGGTTAAAAATGATCTAATCTAATGTAATGGCATTTTACGTGGCACTGATACAGCACTAAAATGGCACCAATAAAATGTCACGGGCCTACTGCGACTTGTCATAGTTAAGGCCGTGACTGATGTGAAGAGAAATACCAGGTTTCAAGTGAGCGAAGGGGATTTCTCCAGTAAGCAGCTCCCACAGACAGAGGGCGTAGCTGAACATGTCTGCTTTCACTGAGTAGCGAGTACACTGGGTGAACACCTCAGGAGCCATCCAACGCAGGTTCTGCACAAACACACACACACACAAGTAGCAAGAAAAGACAGTTAATTTAAGTGAATCTGTATTACCTTGGAAAGAGTTTTGGTTGTTAGTCTAGAAATCATAACAATATGGCATTTCAAGACATAAGGCCATCAGAAACACATACACGCACACAAAACTGAGGCCCAATTACTGACATAAACACAGCGTACCAGCAAGGGCAAGTAGCTCCTCACAACAGGCAGTTCTCAAGAGATGTAACACACTTAACACTAAACTGCAGGCCAAGCACTCTGTGGGTAGTGACGAGTCAGCACAGTGAGACAAAATCTGCATGAAGGCAGTTTTTTGGTAGGTAATTGATGACAGGTGTCAGCAGATGCTCTGGCTTCAACAACCACAAAATAACAGCATACACTTTAATACAAAAAGTGCCTTATTCTTCCATGGATGCTGCAGATGGTGGGAGAGCATTTGGCCAGAGAAAGAAAAAAGCTTGTTCCAAAAGGTTTTGTGTGTGTCAAACAAATCAAAAAGTGTAAAACACCACTGACCCCTGGCTGCTTGGTCATGTTGTCCTCATCCACAGATTGTAGAAATCTAGATTCTGCAGAGGGAGGAAAAGACATGCAATGATCCAACAATGAAAAATGAAGTAATTTAGCTGTACTTTCACCTAGACTCAAACCAGTGAGTAAAATATATCCCCTTTAGCGTAGGGATGAGTGAGAGGGAAGATATTACATTAAATACAATACCTTTTAACTATATCACAAAACATCTGTGAACTGTTAAACTAGTTGATGCTGTTTACCTTGATGTACAGGGTAACGGCACATAGGAAGAATGTTAACTATAAAGAAGAAAACTAAAGCTACCTGAGCTGAAGAAGCAAGTGACGCTTTCCTGTTGTCCTCTTTTACAAAAAACAAGCCAAAGTTGACTTTAAAGCTGCATCAAAAGGAGGCTATAAACACTTTCGATGAACAGTAGCCACTGTGGTCACAAGTGACAAATAAAAACAAGGGTAAATCCAAAAACAGAACATATTGCTAATGAAATCAACAAATTCACTCTTCTTACAAATGTATGTCATTTCACTCAGTACTCTTTTCCTACTAGTAGACAGAAAGAAGCTAAACATTTTTTTTTAAAAAGCTCCTCTAGTTGTTATCATGGATGTATTAAACAATAGATCCAAAGATGGCTGTCTATTCATTCAAATAAATGCTGCTCACCCAGCATGTACATCTGTCACTTTACCAGGAGTTATTCGATTAAATGTTTTTTGTTTGTTTGTTTGTTTTTAAATGGTTAATGCAACTTTCATGTACAGCAAATAAAACTCTGCAAAATATCTCTTACCTCCAAAATCAGCCACCACAGCATGACCATCCTCATACAGAAGAATATTGTGGCTAGAGGAAACATGTATTATCAGTAATGACAACAGTTATTTCAGATTGCCAATCCCACACCACATTTGCTACTACTGCAGGGCCCACCTGTTGAGGTCCCTGTGGATGATAGGCTGGGTGAGGTTGTGCAGGTACTCCATGCCCTTGGCTACATCGATGGCAATGACGAGCTTGGACTGCAGGTCAATAAGCCTGTCCATTGACACATCATTAAAGCAGCAGCCACTTAGTGCCAGATCAATGGTCCCTGCCAATCACACACAGCACTTTACACAGATCAATAAGGCAGTCTATAAAGACAGCACCTGGTCACGCAGTTAGCGGAACACTTCATCTGGATCAATGATGATCCCGACTGAGGGTGAGAGATCAGTGAGGGGGTGCTTCCAAGGAAGATAATGAGACCTGAAACAGTTGGCTGTGCTGTGTCAGATACTGAGTAACTCCTTAAGGTAGTTTGAGGTCTTTTTAGATGTTAACATCAGGATTTAGTCACCGTCTGAGGATGACACATCTCACCACAAGAGACTTAGCAGAACTTCTACTTGGGTTTTTAAGCTTCCTTTGCTTAAGTGAATATTAGTTTAACAGACACACCTTTACAATGGAATGCAAATAATAACTTACTTGAAGTTAGTTTTTGACTCACCTCTGTGGTCCTGAGGCTGTAATTTGATGTTGTGTTTTGGACTGCAATATATTGCAAGGTGTCCCTTTTCACCTTTTTTAATTATCAATTAATTTGTTGATTATTATTTAATCTCTTTAAATTGATTGTTTTTTCTGATCAACAGTCCAAATCAAAGAACAAACACATTCATTAAACATTTTTTTAATTATATACAATTGAGAAAAGTAGTACATAATTACATACTTTTGAGAACATTTAGGCATTTAGCAGACGCTTTTATCCAAAGCGACTTCCAAAGAAGCTGGAAACAGATAATATTTGACATTTATACTTGACAAAAGTAAACTAGATTAATTGACAACTCACTGCATGACTGTGTACAGTGGTTTCTAATTTCCTGGTCAGTCAGTTTAAATTACTTTAAGCATGCAAAGTCTTAAATATTTTTTCTAAATGTTCTAAATGTATATAGGGATGTTTAGAAGCGTATGTGTGTCAGTGGGCACTGGATGAGGGTTAGCGCAGACAGTAAAACATACAGAACAACTCCAGTGTGTAATGCACACTTGCTCACCTCTTTTGCTCATGCAGCAGAGAGAACAGAGATCCTCCAGAGACATACTGGGTTACAATGGCAAACTGGCTGGGGTCGTTCAGACACGCCCCCACAAACTGGATGATACAGGGGTGGTTGAGGCGACAGAGGATGGAGACCTCCCTGCAGAACATGTCCACGTCTGACTTCGAGCAGTAAGTGTTGGCTCGATAGCTACAAACAACAGTGGGCATTGAAGAGTTTTTCAGTTTTCCCTTACCAAAAATGTGGTCTTGTCATCTTTATAAAGGTGTGTTAAATGGAAAAGTACCGTTTTATGGCAACAATTTTGTTTCGGCATTTGCCCCTGTAGACCTTTCCAAAGGAGCCTGAGTGTAGGACAGATTTGATGCTATTATCTGATTATCTGAATGACACATGAAATGAAAAGAAGACAGAAGACATATGAGCGGAGTTACCTGATCCAATAATTTCATTAAACTCAAGCTCAGACAGCTGAAGATGGAAGTGAGATGGGAGGCTGGCCCTGAGCAGGAGAACTTCTGCTTTCTCTGAAAATAGAGAACACATCATTTCTCATCAATGAATAGCTTCACATGAACTTAATGTATCATAACCCCACAAAAAAAGTTGCTCTTTCTAATTTAGTGCCATCTTTCCAGGCTAATCTGCACAAGACACATTTGAATAATGTGTATATTGCATAGAACTGGTTTGGAAATGTGAACAAAATACATGTGTGCCAAGGAAAAATATGTTTACAGCGTAATAGTTGCCTTGTGATGCAGTTTATTTGTCAAAGTCTTGGTTGATTGTTCATCTGAGGGAGCTACAGAAATGTTTTTATGCCAAGATTAGAAGTGTTTTATTGTTATGGAGCAATCAGGGCCTTCAGTGTAAGTAATTACACCATGTTTGAATAACTACAGAAAATCCTGTAATTTCCTTTATACTGGTTCTAGGACCCATTTTAGCAAATAGCTCCACACAGCAATAGTGACAGTGTGTGCTGTCATGTCAGCTGACAGTGATGTGAAGTGTGTAAAAAATCTGCTGTGCTTCACTCCACCTCATTACCTTTAGTCATGCTTTTGATCTTTCCCAGAGGAGATGGGACAGAAACGTAGGACCCATCTGGAAGAGAGGCGACATGTTCAGAGAGTATTAACATTTAGTACTTGTGTGATTTTAGTCCAGATGATCATTTCTAGAGGGGTGACTCACCCCCTCCTGGCTGGGAGTACTCATTGCAGGGGGAGTCATCTGGACGTTTGTAGTGTTTCAGTAAGGTGACGATGGCATCGTGGCCTGAGGTAGAAAAAGAACAAGCAATATTAGTTTCTATTACTTCTTTTCCTGACAGCTAAGCTCAACACCACACAAGCAGACCTTTCTCATAAGCCCACATCAGGCAGGTCTGCTCGTCCTTCTCCCCACTGGACCTGCTTGGGTCACAGGCAACCAGGTTCATGTCCGCCCCACCATCCAGCAAAAACTGCACCAGGCGGATGTGGCCGTGAAAACAGGCACTGTGTAGAGCTAAATAGAGCAGTCAGGGACACTTGTTACTGATGGCGTACACGCGGTTTTAATTACAACACAACTTCTCCTGCACTTAAGTTAACTGCACAAGTGAATAGAGGTGAACGTAAAGGGTCACCTGTGTGTCCATCTCTGCCCTGATGGTTGATGCTCATAGCATTCTGGCTCAACAAGAACTTGACCATCTCCAGGTCTTTACCATAGGTGCAAGCGCTGTGACACAGGATACAGGAACTCATTATCACCTCAGAGCAACATGAATCACAGGTTAAAGGCGGTGCACATAAATTAAAGTGTCAATATACAGTGTGCGAATGTATTTGTGTTTCTGTTTTTGTGAGGCTATAAATAAATTTAGTATGTGAGACGATACCTGTGAAGCGCTGTCTCACTGAATATGTTTTCCTTTGACAGACTCTCTGTGCCAGAAAGTTGTATAATCTCCTTCCCTGCCTCAAATTTCCCATTATAGCAGGCCCTGATGAAACATTCAGTACAGCAGTTCATTTCATCTGCACCTTACTAAACGTATATAGAAGGATACTGACACTGTAAACCATTTACAAGTGTAATGGTGTGTCCCCGTAGATGTTGACAGAGTGAGGCTGTACATCGAAGCTGCCCTGCAGGAGGAAGCGCACGATCTCATGGTGGCCGAAGCGCGCACAGAAGTGGAGAGGAACGTGATCTTCATTGTCCTGGGCATTTACTAAGAAAGAATAGAAACCATTCCCACAAACATCTACTGAATCAAATGTTCTTCTCCGTAGATTATTAAGAAGGGAATCAGTAGGTTAAGGCAGTGCATGTATTCTATCTTAAAGGCTGTTTAACAACCATAGGGAAGTAAACAATATAATGTTATTGTGTTTCATTCATAGATTTTGACTAAATGTAGGGAAGCAATCTGGAGTCTCAGGTCTCACCGTTAGCTTTGCTCCCTTCCCCCATCAGCAGTTTGATGATGCTGAGGAAACCCTTGGCCGCAGCCAGGTGCAGTGGCCGGTCACCTACCTCACCACTCGCATTCACATCTGCCCCAAACTTCAGCAGCAGCTTTGCCACCTGAAATGTGGAGAGAGACAAGAAGGAACTTTCAGGAAAATGAGAAAAGGATGAGAAAAGTGTCAGCTTTCTGAAAAAAAAATGTAAACAAAGTAAATTATTTCACTTAAGAATGCAGAGGTGGTTGAGCAATGTACCTGCTCATGGCCATTATAAGAAGCAATATGCAGTGGGGTGAAAAATACAGCATCCTGAACATTCACATAAGCTCCATGCTGCAGAAGTATATCTGCTGCCTGGTGGGGAGAAAATGGCAAAATTAGGAATGTACAAAAGCAATAAAAAAACGTCCATAGCTATTTATAAAGACAAAAACAAAAAGCTCTCACCTCATGGTGCCCAGCCACCGTGGCGACATGCAGGGCAGTGAGGGCACCGTAGCCCAGCTGCTGCACGTCTGACCCTCCATGGAGAAGTTCAGTCAGCAGCTCAGCATTATCCTGTGGTGCAGAAACAAACAAGGAACACATCCAAAGACCTTGAGGTGAAACCATAACTACTCTATTACAATCACTCACTTTAACTTCTCAACTACTACTGCATAAAGGTTAGCCGTGATTGTTCTGCCTTTACCACATCCTGGCATTAACATCACAATAAAGCGAGACGCAGTTAATCACACTGGCTTTGTGTGTACTTGCACTCCACCATGTGGTAAAACTCAGACAGCTCTTCACCACATAACGGCACAAGCAAGACAAAGACATAGACTGGACCTGGAAACATATTTGAAAATATTTTAAATCTGCATTTATAGCTTTTTAATTCTCTTCACCTTGTAAGCAGCCAGGTGGAGAGCAGTGAACCCATTCCTGGACAGTCTGGAAGGACGTAGGCCTTTGAGCATCAGTGTGCGGATATGGGCCTTGTTACCTGCTTACAAGTATGTAATATACATCATGTTTCAGCATATAAGAAGCAGGTGAACTGTCGGAATAGTTTGAACCAAAACAGCTGTTGTGAGTCTCAGATGAATTTCTTAACTTTAACTGTTTACATGTAATCTTTATGTGCACTTGATTTTAAATCTACTGTTTAATTCTACGTGACCAACACCAGAAAGGTCATCTTCAGATAATGTCAGTCTGTAGTAATCCTTCCTTCCACTGTGACATTGTGTTGAGGAGTTATTAATAGACCCTAGTAGTGATGCATACCTCCACATACGCAGCAGAGATGCAGCAGTGACAGCCCCTTCTCTGTTCGGTAGCTCAAGTTCACCTTCTGAAAAGCCTCATCAGAGCTGAGCCACAGAAAATCAACATCACCTGCTTGTAACAAATGACACCCGGCTGACAGAGAAAAAGTTAGCAGCCCGAGGAGAATGCAGGCATGAAAAGCACTACTTGTAAAATGACATGTGGTTTATGCTATGACTCACACAGACTGAATTTAATACAAAATAACATGTTTTTGTCACCCGAACGCAAGCTTGAGCTCCGCGAGCTCGCTGTCTTTGAGCTGGAGGTCGTCTTCCAACTTTTCCAAGATCACGGAGTACGACTCGCCCACCTTCTTCTTCCACTCATCTTCACGGCCCCATCATCAGGGTTAAACATAGCAACAATTTAATATCGTTCCCATATACACATATTTTAATCTCTATTTAAATGTGCATAAATTAAGTCCAAACAACTGTATGTTGCACGGTGTTAGAACACATTGTCAGTAATTAACAGTTTTAAAAAGACTTGAACTACTTGTTTAACTCAGTGTTTGTGTTAGAAAGTGATGGCAGCTAACAGTAAAACCAAATCAAATCTCATTCTTCTCAGTCCTGAGGAGACATCTGATATTTAAATATTCCCACACAAACACAAACGAGCCATTACCTGTACACGTCTGAGACGGTCTTGATTTGTAATTTCCCATTGATAAGGCCCTTCTCTTGTAATATGTGCTGTATAGTTTGGTTTACTAGAGTAAAGCAGTAATACAATCTCTCGCTCTGCCACAATTGCACAGGTCCAGATAAAGGGGGATCATGGCTGAGGGCTAAAAATAAACACCTTTGAGTGGAATGCCTAACAACTACGACAACTGATCTGTGCAAGCAGGCGTGAATCACTGTGACTGTGTGTGTACAGTATAAAAACAAGGCAGCTGCCAGATAGCCTGCCAATGCAATCTGGGATGTAGGAGAGTTTGCTTGATGGACTGAAATCGAAGTGCTTTACATTTTTGTACTGTTTTATTCGTCATAAACAACTTTTTCTGTCGTGTATTTTTCACTGCGTACATGATGACTTGTCATAGCAGGAAAAGCACAGGTGGAGCTAATATCATTGACAATGACTAAGTTCCAGCAGGTACTGCAATACAGCAACAAACAATCATATTATGAATTAAAAATGCATATTAAGAAAGATAAGATGAAAGTGCCCTTTGCCTCACGCTGTTATAAGACAATGGACATGTAGAGCAGAGCAGCAGATGCTCTAATCCTCCCCATGACCCAAACTGGTTTCTCTGTCTGCTGACAAACAGGTTATTCTCTCTTCGCAGCAAAGCCCCACTTAAATGCTAAAACTGTGTGATGCAGATGCTTTTAAAAGACACCAGAACATTATATTTTCAATTAGAAAAAACTTTTAAGGATGAACTTTATGAAAGGTTATACCACAGATGACAGAATCAATATCAGATAAAAGCTCATAGTCCTGACTGTTGAAAAATATTTGATCATTGAATGATCAGTGATTTATAGCACAACCAATGTGATCTCGTACTCAAACTGACAATATAAAACTCACTTAATCCTTAATTAAAAAGATTAACTTCAATCGTTTGATTGTCTCCGTGTGATGTCTTCATACAGTCCCTTCCTGAACTTCAACATCTCCTCCAGGTTCTTACACTGTAAGCACTCTTGCATAGACATCAGCTTTGAGTCTTTGGGTAAGGAGAATGTAGAGCCACTCAGGACGGCCTGCAGCATCTCCAGGGACATTGAGAAGGAGCTTTGTGGATCAGAGCAAACAGGAAACAAACAAGCCTTCCACAAACTGCAGCTGGATGCATCACCAGAGAACCTCAGGGCTTCATTTGTCAGCCCCCAGTGGGACAGGCACTCTGCCAGGCTGAAACCAAAAAGCTTCAGCTCCTCCATGTATGCCGGGGCTCCGACACCACACTTTAAGTTATCATTAATCCCAAAGACGACAGTCACAAACCTGGATTGGTGCTTGCAATACACACAGAGTGAATGCATGAAGACTCCATCAGGCACTGAGAGGCCCGCGCTGACCCGGCAGCTGCTGATGACGGAGCCCCTACCTACGGAAACACCTGCTCCCAGTCTGGAGTATTCCACCACTGATCCAGCTCCCACAGAGCAACTGGGGTCGAGGACGCTGTGCATAACGCAGCGTCCTGAGGAGCCTTCAGAGTTCTCATTCATATGTACACTGAAGGCAGATGACAGGAGGCCCAGCTCACTCCTCAGTGCCACATCCTCAGTGAGGTGAAAGAGGTACTCTGATGTGGTTCCAATGTGATAAAATTTGGAGTTGTTCAGGAGAATGACATTCAAGGGTGTCCCTTTAAGAAGATGGAAGATCTTTTGGCGGATTTCCACCAGACTTCTCTCTTCTTTGGTGACGTTCACAGTGTTGCTGGTGTAATCTATCGTGGCTTTAGAGCCCAGTGCTTGAAGAAAGTCCCCGTATGCATCCACCTCACAGTCCAAAGGCCCCAACTCTTTCAGCAGATTAATCAGAGACTTTGCAGTATCAAAGTCGACATAATAGGTGCTGTCTGTGTAGACAAACTCAGCGTCAGAAATGAAAAAACAAGCACTCTGCCTTTTACAGACAGCTCCACTGTCTCGCATCTTATCGATGCTCGGCTTGTGCAGAAAGTGCAGGCAGGAAACGTTCTCCATTTCTGAGTAAGTGGACTTTTCACATGAATCCAGCACAAACACTCCGTGGGTCGTCCCGATAGAAAGCGGGGAGGGGTGGGCTAAAGCTGTAAAGCCAGGTTTGTCAAACCTAACACTCTCATCCTCTACAACACTGTAGAGCTCTATGTCATCTGCACAGGTCACCAGCACACCAGGCTTCATCTGGGACGGAAAATCCACATATATGGCCAGTTTGAGCTCCAACATCTGGTAGAGAGGGTCACCCAGAGGCACGGCGGTGAAGATCTTCCCCAGGGCACTGGCACTGGGCAAACGCTGACTCAACCCTCCTGGAAGGATGAGAGGAGAAAGGTTAAAAGTGGGAAAAATTACGTACAATATGTTCATTATTTTAAATGTGTGAGCATTTGCTCTTTCACCTTCTTTTAAGAGCTAAATGAAAAGTCAGTTTTAGACATGCAAAGAATTATTGAAAGAAAGTAAATTTGTCTTGTGATGTATGAGATAATAGTTTCGTGTGGGGGGTTTGACCCGTTAGGGTCAATTAGATGATAATAATCCTGTGCTGTAGGAGGAAGTGGAGAGGCAGAGTCAGCATAAAGCTTGTAGGGATTACATGTGCAGTTTCTGAACTCATGTCAGACTTTGCAGTGCTGCCATATTTTATTTTTTGTTTTTTAAAAGTTTCAATTAAATCAGCAGGCATGGATTGGACTTGGACTGTGAGTTAAGAAGCGGAGCCCCGTTGCAGTGATGACGTTTTAAAAACATCAAGCTTAAGTAAGGCTTAATTTATTAGGGCAGTAATATTGTCTGATGTCTGACTTTGGCAAATGGGTTTAACAATTCATAGACATTAATAGATTTTAAATTACTTTTACAGCATATTAGCATACAACTCAACCATCTATTTTGTGAAGTCTCTTATTGGCATTTAGGATCATAAGGGAGATGGAGACAGCATGTACCTGTAGTGATGAAATTAAAATCAAATAAATGTATTGGCCACAGTTTTATAATCAATTGTTTCAGTCATTTTTCAAATAAATTTGATATTAAATCAAATTTGAGTTCAGTTTTAAACTGTGGACAGAACAAGTAATTTTTGAGACATTTTATACACAAAACAATTAAACAACAAAGTATTTAGCAGTTTGGTCAATAATGGAAATTGTTTCAACCCTACCCCCAAGAAATCATTCATTGTAACAGCAACAAAAGGCCACTGGAACCTCAAACCTGCATGGATCAGGATGACTCTCAACCTGCCCAGAGTGCTCCCATAGATGTCACTGAGCTGCTGCAGTGCGTACAGAGTGGAGCCCCCATTGCCTTGAAAACACAAGGTCATATTAGTAAAAACAATAATTATACTAATATAGTGCTCTGTTGATCCCCCTGAAATGAAACTGGAGTGCTGTCTGACTCATTCACCTATTTTAGATCCAGGCGGATCTGAGAAGACCTTGTAGTGAATTCCAAGAGGAAGCTCTTTCCTGTCAACTTTCTCTCCGATCTGCAGCTCGTACGCTGCTCTCTGGCTCCCGTCCACAGCGGTCACCACCACCACGTCCCAAAACTCACCCGGCTGCACTTCTCGGTCTCCAGGCAAAGGAAAAACAACTAGTCATGTATGGAGCCAGGAATTTGGCTTTGAAAAGAAAATTTGGCATCGTAAAAAAAAGACAAGACAAAGAAAATCAAGTTCAGGTTTTCTTTTCGATGACAAATTCCGCTGTCACTGTTCTGGCTCCATAGTTATGACTTACCCACTTCGCATGGAGAATAAAATACATTCATGTTTTGTTTTTTGTTTTTTTGCTACAGTTTTGAGGCAGTCAGTCAGACAGGCTACATCACGTCAAACTCACCACGCAGAGAGTTAAATTTTCGGAGTTTTTCTCTTGTTGCAATTTGTAACTTTGTGATATATTCTTGAGCCATGCTGTCGCCTCCAGTGTCGAAAAAATCCCCTTGCTATAGTGTCGGAAAAGTCATATATAACTGTACAGCGGCAGTTACAGTATAGCAAACCTTTCTGCAGCAGACCGTCTATCACTTCCGGGTGCCGTCACGTGGTTTGTTGTGTTAAACAACGTAGTAGGCGGGGAGTGAAAGGGGAGCAAGTACTGTAGCCGAGGAGCCAGGATTTATGTAAAATCACCTCCACCCCAACGTGTGCAGAGTTTACGTGCCAAAATAATCATCAAAACATTTTTTTTAAAGTCAGTGGGTTTTGTTTTCACTAGCCTACATCTCACTGATTGCATCTGAGATTTAAGGTGTACTAAAAGGGAATCAATCTGTAGCTCAAAATTTAAGGATGTTTTGCTTGTGAATAAAGAATTATGAACAAAAATAATAAATAATTCCGGAAATGTTTTAACATTTTAATTGAAAAATATCCGTTTTTATCAAAAAATGAAATAAAGCCATAATTATTTAAAAAAAACTTTTATGGTGGCACATTCTTTCAAGTGATCAGTAGCTTTTCTTTCTTTTAAACACAAATCAATTCCTAAAGTAGATTGAAAGTTATTTCTTGACCTTGGGAAACAGTACTTTGAAAAACGAAATGCAGTGAGCTTGAGTTAAGAGCTGATTCACTGTTTTGGGGTTTTTTGCTCAATTTTTTACTTCAATCTAATTTTGTGGGTTTTTTGTTTTACCTAGTTTAATTTAAATATGTGGGATCTAAACATATAAGAATCAGCCTTTAAAAACAAGTCTTAATTGTGTTTAACTGTTGAATGTAAACTGCTCTTCAGATCCTTTAAACCCCAAATTGGGCTACATCCACACTAATACTGATACCAGACAATAACAAGGACATGACCATGATATCCTCAATGGTAGCTCTGTCCCTGTGAACTGCTCTTACAACTACTAATGCTGTTTTTGTGGTTTGACCTGGCCTTACCTCTGAAATAGGCAAATGATCCATCACCTAATCCACTAATGATAAAGGCAATCATTAGAAAGTGCCCTTAACTGCCTGAATGTAGCCTGTTAAATTTTGCACAACAGTTTGCACCTTGTTAAAATGATACTTGGTTATTTCTGATTAATGAAGCTAAAATCATAGATTCATTAATCAGAAATAACCAAGTATCATTTTAACAAGGTGCAAACTGTCACTGTTCACATGTTACCATGGAAACAGATACTCTACAACCTCCTGTGGATTGGCTGCGTGTTTATTTGCTTGACATGAATGTATTCTCTTTCACATAAGCCACATCCCTGGTGCTGTGCTTTAAAAAAAGCAGATGCCAGGGTCCTAAATCTCCATGACAACAACATGTGGAAATGTCCAGGGATTGGACGTCCGGCAAAAAGCCTCTGACATCTCAGTGGTGCTAAAAGGATTTAGGCAGAATTACGGACATTTGAGGAGCGAGGTGGGTCAAAAAAGTGTACATTTCTTCAAAGAATTGGAGGAAGAATTCATATCATGTCAACAACTGAGCATATGTTTAACATCGAGAGTTAAAATGACGGTCAGCAAGTTGCAGGCAGACCATGAGCAAAAGGAGTTGGTAAACCAGTCTATGCAGCTAAAGCATCAAGAACCAAAGGGAGAAAACACTGGCAGAGAGAGAAGAAGCACAGTCAGATGGAAAGGCAATGGGGACAGGCAGGTGCAGGATTTCTAAAACAGAGTAGAAGGAGGATAACTTGGGAGTGGGCTCTGATGACAGGCCCTCTGGGGCAGCTTGCCTGACTGACCGAGGCCTTTCACAAGAATAGCACACGTCAGATGCTGTTCAGTGACCTGCTGAGTGGTGTGAACTGGCAGCGAGCATCAAGCTGCAGGCCAAGACGCATAATGCAGTCATCCAGGGATGCTTTGGACAGGTTTGTTTCCCAGGATTACTGGCATCTGCCAGTATTTCATCGTTTTACCTGAAATTTCACAGTCCTGACGATTACATACATTACATATGCATTCGCTTTATGCTCTTGTTCTCCCTGTTTTTGCTCTCCGGGAAGCGGAGTGAGCATAACAGGATGATCATGGAGCAAACACACAATACCTGGAAAGCAAGCAGAGCTACTAACTCCTTTAAACCTCAGCCAGAGGCAGCCAGCAGAGTAGCGATTCACTTCCATCGTACTCCTCGACTGGCCTGTGCACCTATCACAACACTAAAATCACACAGCGGGACACAACGGCAAGCTGTGACTTTCTTTATTTTCTCTTCGTAAAAAATGGTTAAGGAATGGTTGGAATGCAGGATGAGGGAGGTGAACACCAACAGCTAAAATGAGCATAATCCACTGGTCTACTTTGTTTATTTTTTCAGTTCAATCAAGAAAACAGTTTGTCATGTGAGATACTTGGCCATCGAATGTCAACATGTTATATAATCAGTGCAAGAGTTGTGCTCTAAAAGTATACATTGTTGTCTCAAAATACAACAGCATCATCACACACTAAATGTACATCTTGGCTCACTTAAATCTTAATCAAATAGTTTAAAAAGTTTATTTAGGAGGTAGAAAATAAACTATTACAGTGGAGGCTGACTCAAACATCTCAGCATAGACTAGCTTTATCCTAGCTTTTATGCTAGTATCTGTGGCGACTGGCAATACTAGTAAAAACATGGCTGTCTCAAGATAATAGATGGTTAAGATTGTGTCAAATATTTAAACATATGTCCCAAATAATGATTTCATTAATCAATAAATTAGTATAACAGGTTTTCCATAATATAGCAGCTCTAATGACATTAGCTTACAGTTCAAGAGAGACTCAGAAACGTTCTTAAAACAACCTATACAGTGTATTTCTCTATCCTTTATAAAGATAATCGCTCTCATTTTCAGAATGAACAAAGTCATACACTGAGAACTGAAGTTTAAACACATGGGGAAAAAATTCAAAGCCATTGCAAATATGTGTAATTATGTATGTATGTAATCTCAGTGCGGGACACTTACATTCAGTCCACTATGGCGTCTTTAAGAGCACATCACCTCAACAACAGAGGTGAAATTGGATGAAGACAGACAGATGATCCTAATCCCTCCTACTGATGCTACTGCTCCTCTTGTAGGGAGGCCATGACGTGGTTGTGTCACAGTGCAGAGGGTGGCAGAGCCGCCAGGCTGTCCTTGTTGGCCTCCAGGAAGTGACTACAGGCAGAAAAGGCGCTGTAAAAGCTGGAGGAGAGGCCCGCAATGTCAGTGGAGATGTAGGGGAGGACACCCGGTGTGGCCTGGTTGTAGTAGGTGATCTAAAGCAAAAACACATCAGGTCAGAGGTGGTGAAGTAAACTGCTGCATCTTGTAATTACTTTGCTTAAGTTTTGCAGTTGTGAAGTCATGAGCTCATAGCAAGTGTGCATGCCGAACTGTGTGCCCCCTGATTTGGCCAACCTTGGTGACAGTACTGGACTCCTCCCAGATTGTGAAGCCAGCACAGAGCACCTCTCCCCTGGTGTAGTCCTCAGAGGGAGGGTGAGTGGGCAAACTGACAGAACGCAGAGCGATCAGATATGGGTCCCTGCAAGGGACAAAAGAGTATAGCATCTTTATGAGACTTTATAAGACTTTATATAGAAGCCACTTTTTTAGAGAAGGTGGCATTAAAATATAAAAGGTGGAATAGGAAATACATACTGGATAGTAAATAAAGAAGATACAGCCGTGACAAACAAAATGTGAAGTGACATTCAAGTTCAGGTCAAGTTTTTATTATGTAGTAGTACAACACCTGGAATCACAGGGCTTTCTCCTAGATGCCATTAAGATAAAGTCTTTGCCTTTGCCCCCTTTACTGACAGACGGTGTAAATACGTGGTAAAGTGTGTCATCCTCATCCGCTTGGTTGATCACCTCACACTCCCTGCAGGGGCCACAAAGCAAAGAGCACGTGATAAAATACAGATATTATAGATGTAGAGTGAAGTCACTCTCACTCTGCCATCCCTGTCAATTCAGACAAATAAGTAATTATGTAACCCTTTGTTTGTTTTGTTGGTTGCTGTAATAAACAACTAAGGAATTTAAAGAATAAGGCCAGTGATATTTAGCATTTCTCCTGTTGTCGACAAATCTGATGACAAGACCAAAACCAACAATTCATTTTTCTTTTTCCTCTGTGCCACAGACTTCTATAATGAGCAAGGAACCACACTGTTGCACTGTGTGACATGTCCTTTCATTATCATGAATATGGGACCTTTAGTTTATTTTGAGTCAATCCCACATACACATACACCTGCTGCCGTAAAAAACTAAATATATATACTAAATACTAAAGCTCCAAATGCATATTAATCCACGGCTGAAAATAGTCCCATAAGAAACACTAGAAAAAGAAACGAATGGGCCACAGACAGGGTAGGTAAGTCAAGTATTGGGAGACTGACTCAACCATTGTTGGCTTTGGTGTTTGAAAAAATACAGAATAACATCAGACGTATCCTGCTGTTGCTCTGACTGTAAGTAACAGTGCACCAGATGACGTTAAATGCCAAAAATGGACATGCTACTGACTCATAGTGCTGGTCCCACTCTTTTCTCCTCCTCAGGTCTGACAGCAGGTGGAACGTCTGCTCTGCTGGTACGCTGACGTGCATCTCCACCTTGAAACACAGCACGTGGTTTTCCTCAAGTGTGTAGAGTCTGACCTAAGAATGGAGCAAAGAGGAGGCGGATCTACGTGTATAAATAGGATTTGTTCCAGTTATTTTAAATGTGCACACACAAGTTTAACTGCTGTCCAATCTGCCACATTAGCTGGTGGGTAATTATACATGTTTTGGGGGTGACTATATTCAGGTCTTGTTCTCCAAATCTCAGAAAATGACTTTTGGAGAGGTGTGGTGCAGAAGTAACTTTCAGCTTTAGACAACGTTTTCTGACTTATTCGGCATCACTCCACAATTTAATTACAGAAATATGAGCCTACTTCCAGGAGAGCCACTATGACTGTGCAGGTTGTCCATAATAATACAGATCAGAATGCATGATGGAATCACAACAGCTGGAAGTATTTGACAAGCTATATCCTGGACAATAATACAAACAACTCTGACCTTGTTTTTCTCGGAAGTTAATACCCAGTTGTTTCTGGTATCCATTAGTTTCAGCGCTGATGCATTATTGTAGCTCAGGTACATCTGAAAAACAAAGGGCTGCCTGAACTCTTGAATACAGTGGCAATATCTAATAAATCTTACTGAGCATGTGTGCCTCTGTTAGCCCGAAATTGCAATACCTGGTTACTTGGATCCCAGGGCACAGACAGAGGCACTTGAGTTTGCTTGCAGGAGATAATGTATTTCCTGCCAACACAGTGATTAACATTCAGGAACAAGAGAAAGATCTGAGAACCTGACCATTGTGAACCTTTTTCTTCTAGCACTGATCCAACACATTTGGTTATCAAAGTGCAGTGAAGATTATACTGGAGGCTGGGTATTTTACGGTTGAACAATGAACTGATTATGCTTGACGGACTCTGCACTAAAACTCTGCTCAGCTGTGTCAAGTCATGTGCTGCAGCAGAGTATTGTAAACAATAGATTCTGTCAAACGACACTGGAAAAAAAGCAGCAATGATGACAGTTTCTGTTCTACTTCAAGTTCAGTATATTTGTTGGTTTTGTTGTTATTGTGATTCATCTGCATACAGTGTTGGTTTGTGGTGTACTAGTGGTAGTACAACATTTTGTGTCAGGTTGACTGAGACTTTTTCTTCTTCTGTAAGAAATGATTAAGAATTTGTAAAGGGGGCTGATGACATTGTTGTGCGTCCTTTGAGAGATAAATAAACCTCGTCAGCCCTCTGATACATCAATAAGCTGTACAAAGAAGGGGAGATACCAACCTATCAAGGCGAATCTTCTTCCTGGCAACAGCTTCTTGATAACGTCTTTTTCCATCCTGTAAAACACAGGAAAACCTAATACTGAAAAACCCTCACAAAAGGACACTCATTTTATGAACTTGGTACTGCTTTCTTTGGCTCCATTCTTTACTGTACATTATGTACATCTCAGGCAGCCACGGGACATTTAGAAAACTCACCACAGGCTCAGGTCGTATCCGTGGCAGCGTGCTTGGTTTCCTGTCGCTGTCCAGCACCTCAAAGGTCATAAAAGCACTATTTATATGGCGCAGGGGTTCTCCACCCTGGTAGGCCTCGGCACACACCCCCACCTCCATGCTAGAGCACACCATGTATGCAGGCACATGGGTTCACAAAAGATATGAACACACACACACACACACACATTATGAACACATTAGATGGGTTGAGAGTTATTTGCCTTTTGAGAGATGAGAATCTGTCACTATGTGTGGACTCACCTGTGTTTGAAGGAATTGTTAACAATGGCTTTCAGTACCAGTCGGTCACCAATGTGAGAAGGGCCACGAAAGTGGAACATGTCTATGGTCCTCAGGGTTGGGTGAGCGTTACACAAGCGACTAGATCAAAATGTGAAGAAAAAAAGAGGAAGGTGTTTGTAGTTTGTCTTGTTTTGAACCTTGGCCTCATTGCAAACAGCCTCTTGGCAAACAAGGAATTGTTAGGAATGACTAAGAATATGCTTATTCAAAATCTGCGTACCAGCATCACTACTTATCAGGTTTTATCTTGTTTGTATAATCCATACAAATACTGAAGTGTAAAAAATATTATTAGTGGTTTTATGCAGGGTTTTGTGCAGGACTACTTCTTACCGAGTGCAGTGAGTTCCTGGAGTCTCTAGTGGTTTGAATGAGTCCAGCGATAAACATACTTCTCAAAGTGTCAAACTTTTTCTTTAAAGCTAGTTTAACTCTAAAATAAACTATAAAACTAGGTACAAACCTTGCTGCAATTGTAGCCACATTCTCCATCCAGGCCATAATCTGGCCCCCAAAGGTGCTGACTTGGTGGTTGGCATGTGGCGGTAGCACCAGCTCCACACTCTCCACTCGTGTCCGCTCGGCTGGCACAGCGTCTTGATACTCCTGGCATTCTCCTGGTGAGAGTGCAAAAACACGGAGCTTTAGTCAATCAGATTTTAAATGGTGCAGAGGCCCGGCCAAGTGCTGTGTTATAAAGCCTTATGTCTATCTACTGCCTGTACCCAGTTGAGCTGTGCTGCTGCTCAGTAGGTCTGTAATGATCTCAGCATGGATGAGCCTCATCCTCCTCCGCTCTGCTGCCAGGCTGTACTCCATCTGCTCCATTTGTGTTCGAGGAATCACCTGCTTAAGCTGTACCTGTGCATGCATAACACACACACACAAACCCAGGGGATGTCAAACCAGCTTTAGTAAAATGGTTTTGTGTCTAATTCTTGGTTCTTGGTTCTTGGCCCTGTACCTTTCCAGCTTCAGTCCGTCTGGCAACAAAGGTAGCAAAGGCATGGCAAACCTTCCACTGCCTGTCAGTGTAAAGGTCCTCACAAGTCACCAATATACCCACCTGAAATGATCAGAATCACCACATTAATTTCAGTTTTATCTGACATAAAACAAATGATTACTATGCTGACTTAAAAAAAAAAAAAACAATGTCCACCAACCTCCATACTGGATGTGAAGGCTCTGTTGACGTTTGCTATGATGTTGACTACCTTTCCCACCCTGGAGTAGACAGACACAGATGCTTCTCTTTACTATCAACATGGAGCAGTGATTATAGTATCAACACAATCTGAACCTGAGACATAATGTTTAGTTACTGTCAAGACAAGTTTGGTCATCAATCTCAACCTTTCTCTGTCTGTAGCTGGATGTTAGAGACCAACATTTCAATTTAGCAGCTTATACTATTTGAAGAGTAAAAACTACAAGATCCGTTTATTAATTCATTCTTTAAATCAGTCAATGCATGCAACATAGTCTCTGCTACTCTGTTGGGGAGACACCTGGGTAGAACAGCATTAAGCACCTTACCCTATGGTGTGCTCAAAATGGATGTCGTCCACAGATGCAGTGATACAGGAGCAACCTGCATGTCTCTCAGCTGGGAGAGAAGAGATTATGCAGGTTTTTAGGCAGTGCAGCACAAAGTCGTAAAGCAGCCGCAAACAAGAAAGTGAAAGCAAAGTGAAAGCTCATGAGCTGTAAATATGTGCATCTATAAAAGACATACAGAAATAATCTACCTGTTTCAAAATGAAATGCACTAAATGGTCTATACAGCACCAGAATATATTAATGGCTAAGTGTTATCTATTGTATCAACCGTCACATATATTCTATTTCATTTTTGCTCTGGTATCTACCTCTTTCCTTTTTCTGGATTAATTGGAATATGTTGCAAATAAATGGGCAGACAGGAATATGTTATGGCAATACTGGACCTTTATATATGAGATGAAGTGCCTTATACATTTTCTCAATTGACATTTAAGACAATTCTACAATATTGTGATTCATATGAATACTGAAAAGATTAAATTTCATAGAACGTGATTTAAGATGTTATCTGTATTATTACCCACTCCTAGTATGAAATTTATCTGAAACAAAACAGAGCTGGAATGATCATTCTTGTTCAACAAAAAAAAAGGTTGTCACTGAGACCAAAGCAAATCAATACTGAAAACAGGTAAGCAACTAAAATAACTTGACAAAATAACATCAAATACGTCAGTGCAAGTGTTATATGGATGCATTTTTGATGAGCAGTTCAATTGTGTATGTTTAAAACACACACACACACCTAAAAGCTCAGTATAGAAATGTCACACCACTTTGGAGACCTGGGTTTCGAGTCTTGTCTGTGTGACCTCTGGCTTGATCAACACAATGAGCAGTAATGGTGGATTGGTTCCTGGTTTTTGCATTAGGTGCTCCAGCTTCCTTGCTGGACCCTTTCTGCCATCACTGAGGGGTCCTTGTGGAAAGCAGTTAACTTGTAGTTGCACCGGGCAGCTTCTAGTTGAGAATGTGCACGTGTGGATATGCAGCACCTGCTCTGAATAACTAAAAGTTTAAAACAGACTGGGTTAAGTCTTAAAGATGCACTGCACCACAATCTCAACTACACATGTACATGCGTTCCTGTGCATCACCCTTGGTTGAGGAGGAAAGGTAGTAGGCTGTGTGGCTTGCTGTATTATCAGAATTTAACTGATGCTGTATGTCCACTACTTCCTGCTAGAACACTTGAGTGGACATGATGCGATATTCTTGGTTAACTGTGGTGGATGCTCAGAGTTGAGCAGTTATTATAGCATGAGTTACATGCTGTAAGAAAACTACTGAGAGATTAAAAGTAACAATATAGCTTTTTATTAAATTAGTGTATGTTGTAAAGGTGAGAGGTTTTCTGGTGTTTTCCTACCAGACAAGCAGGCTGTGGAGTCCATCCACTTCAGCAGCTGTCCAACGCTCAGCTCTCCACAGTGGTTGGCGTGGCACGGTAGCACAATCTGACTCATCTTCACTTCAGTGGGGTTTCTGTACACTTCCTCACTCTCCTGAATGAGCAGAGGGTCCGGCACAGCGTCTGCATGTTTCCCCTCTGACGATGTCATAACTCACAACTACAGAGACAAGAAACACGGGTATGTGTTTGTAACTAGGACACTGTCCACTTCAATTTGGAGGAAACAAAATGGTTGCCACATCACCAAATTTAAAACCTATGATTGAAACCTGCCTCACTTAATACAGCTAAATGTACATTATTAATGTGTTCTGATGCTTTCAAACAGTTGGTTAGTAGTAAACTAAGAAGTAAAATGGGGGCCTTTTCAGCATCAAACCTGGAACGTGTCCTGATGTGGAAACACCAGGTTTAATTCAGCAATCAAGATAACTCAGCACAATTTCCAGGCCTCCATTTTAATTATAATGGTTAAGAAAAGCAGACACAGTTGTCATTTTTAATTTTTGGTTTCCTATATAGTGTGGACAATAGTTTTGACACCACGCCCCTTTCATCCCCCCAAAAAGATGACATGAAAACTACCGTTTCTCCATCAGCTGCGATACATGGCAGTCAGGTGGCAGTCAGATTTGTCATCTACTAAATCTGAAAACTGCACAGTCAGAGTTTGGACCAGTGCTGCAACATAAGGCGCTTTAAATAATCTGCAACTCAGTTTGTCCTCTGAGAAATTGCACAACATTTCTCCTCTAACTCAAGGATCAGGAAAATCCTGAAATGCCTATTTATGTAATTAAGCATTTGATGGTAAGCCTACTGCTTCTCAGATATCAATGAACCTTTTTGTTTGCAGGCTGGGACTTTTAAAGAAGTTTTAATAAAGCTGATGCTATTTCTGTTGGAACATACAAACTATTTTAAAGCATGTCATTAAATGGGGAATTCATGGAAACTATTTGATTGATATAAGTGTTTGACCATAACTGGTGCTCCACAGTGGCGCAGTGGTCACCTGTCTTTCCTGTTATCGGTGACAGGGTCTGCAGTGACCTTTAAACTGACTTCAGGAGGAATGAGACATTCACCATGAACACCATGTTTCATAACAATAAAAACATCTCAGGCGGCGTTAAAGCCCACTACTTATTCTGCAAAACGAGTGGCCACCGGCAACACACACAACTGTATCTTACGCTAAAAACAAACTAAATAAAATGGCTTACCCAGTTTAAAAAAGTTACTGCTGGTGGTGACGTCCTTCAAGTGCCAATGGACGCCGGCTGAGAAACTGCGGCTGGAACCCGGACCGCGGCTCTTCTCATTTCACACATTCCTCAACAACACAACAACTTAATAAACACACATGTACACACAGCTTTCCTGAAGGGTTTTGCCACCAGAGAGAGAGAGAGAGAGAGAGAGAGAGAGAGAGAGAGAGAGAGAGAGAGAGAGAGAGAGAGAGAGAGAG
>JAVQJL010102645.1:0-41314 GCA_036024295.1 Nannoperca obscura
CCCCCCCCCCCCCCCCCCCCCCCGCCAAGAGTTCTGTATGATCGGTCCTAAAAACGCTACCCTTCGTTGAGGAGGAAGAGGCTTGGTTACAGGGTTAGTCAGAGCCCCTGTAGGGTGAAAAACGATATCCCACAATGTACACACATATGCACACAGGACCAGAACAGCGGGGAAAAAACACCCCAAAATCACGTAACGTCCCCAAAGACACCAGTTTGTATGAATGAGGTAGAACTGGATAGACAGCTGGTTTATGTAATGTTTACTGTTTGGGGTGTTATTCTCCTCCGTAGAAGACCAAGCGGCGGGGGCCAGCTGCATCCATCAGGAGCCCAGCAGGCTGAGGCCTCTCTGGGGTAAAGTATTGTGAAGCTCAGCCTGTTCCCTCTGGAGCCCTGGAGGCACAGAGGGGGCCTCCTGTATGCATGTGAGGAAGTATAATATAGCTGTACCCTCTATCTTCATCCGAGAGACAGATCAAAAGCTAGCCACAACAACAGGGGCCCCCATTTTTGACAGAATTGTGTGTGTGTGTGTGTGTGTGTGTGTGTGTGTGTGTGTGTGTGTGTGTGTGTCTGTAGGGGTACATATATACATACCCATCACAAGCTCTCCAAAAAAGTATGTCAGTATTGTCACGGTGACACAATTAACTTACTAGTTTAGGGTCAAACAGCATTTCTTGGATGCAGACACACAAAAACAAAAACAGAAATAAACTATCTAAAAGTATTCAAATAAAAAATATAAAGACCAATCCTCATATGATCATGTGATGTTTTATTGGCACAGGATGACTACAAGTCACTGTAAATACTGTCACTTCTACAATGATCCAATTCAGTTACGTGCACTCAAAACAATTGCTTTATATTGTAGTGATGCATTCAGGTACCAGAAGCTGTTTGTTGACACAGGACCAACAAGTTACAGCATTGTCAGGTTGATTAGGTGGCCGGCAGCAGTGCTTACAGATCCTAATGGACCCTCAAATGATCTCTATTGTTTTTCTCAGAAGTGTCTCTTTTAAAATTTAATGAAGCCTCTCTCTGAAGGTCACTGACATAATTTGTCACTTGTGAGAAAAGTGAAGATTCTTATTCTGCCTGTACTGGAACATTTTGAATAGACAGTGTATTTACTGTACATAACATCCATAGTCCACAACACATAGCTTCCCAAATATATCAAAATCTGGGAGTAAATGTAAACTAAACTGTGTTTGAAGCATTTGTGTTAAGCTAATCCAGGCGGTTTACCACATCAGGACAATTCAGATAGAGCTTAAACAATTAGTCAATAAATCAATTACTTGATAAACAGAAAATCAATCAGCAACAATTTTGATAATCATTTTTTTTTCATAGTGAACTGAATATCTTCGGGGGTGTTTTTACTGTTATTTCTACAAAACAAGACATATAAAGACATTTCCTTGAGATCTAGGAGCCTGTGATGGACATTTTTGCAGTTGTCAGACATCATTCAGATCTAGTGTTAAGTACTCCAAGATGTGTAAAACAAACCCTCTGAAAAATGTTCTGACCTGTATGGAAGTCAGTAGACCAAATGCAACAGACACAAATTTGTGCATAAAAATCCCTGGAGTGGAAAGGCAGAGGGGGTGGGGAGTTGCTGTTGTCCATAATTACATGGCTAAAAGCCATCGACCCAACAGACAACTCATCTAACATGCACATGTGTACAGGAACACACACATGCATTGAAACACAGACTGGGACACACAGACATTAGAAAGTCTGGGCTGTTAAATTCTCATTACCATGACAACGCCAGGACTGAGTGACCCTCAGCGGTGAATTGTGGGATAGATTTTGTTCCCTGTGAGTCAGGAGCTGCTTACTCATCTAACCACAGCTCTCCGTCTCTCTCTTTCTCCTTGATGTCTCCTTCTCCTCTTACTGTTACACTGAATATGTATGTGTGTGTGTGTGTGTGTGTGTGTGTGTGTGTGGAGGATAAATCAGAGAGAAGAGTGTGTTGTGGACAGATCATCAATGGGTCCTCTGGTTCTCTGATTCAAAATACAGACAGATTACTAAAGAGCTCAGAGCCAAGCCCACCCATCCATGGTGCTGAATCTCCATCTGTATGTACATATCTAACAAACAACAATAACATACAGGTTGCCACGCATATCATTTAACACATGTACCTAGTAACTGGTGTGTGTGTGTGTGTGTGTGTGTGTGCATGTCATATGTTGCACGCGCTAGTAGGCATCACTCACAATGTCACAGCCAATCAGTTTTACGACCGGAGCATCCATAAATCTCTCTTTTCATTTATTAACCTCTTTCTCTTTCAGTCGCCCCTCTTCTGTGACCCGACTCTCTCCCTGCAGACACATCTGTTTATGGCTGAGAAACTCAGTGTGAAATGTCCTGATTGATCAACCTTACTTTGTACTGGTTAACTGGTAAAATGGGACAATTCAAAACAGGGCTCAGAGGTCTTATTTGGTCCTCAACAAGCTCTCTTTTGGCTTTTAAAATGGTTCCAGACACAAAGATACAGTCTTTGGTTGAATTTAATTCAAATTCTGGAGTAAAAATGGACAAAAACTTTCTCAAATGTATTAACAATATATAAATAATACACCATCTAAATGCCTTAAAGGCCTTATGCCCCCTTGTCATATGTTTAAAATAATCAAATACCTTATACCCTTCTTTATTCTTATATGAAAATATTTCGTCATGTCTGTGTTCTGCAGTACATCAAGTAACTCTTCTGGCAGCACAATACATAAATGTTATTACAATAACTGCAGCGACTTTATTAAAACATTGTTTTCATTCATCTAAATTATAGTTGATGTGGTTTGCAATGACATACAAACACGCCAGTCAAAGGAAATGCAATATTGAGCAGATGAGGTTACTTAGCCTCTGTAATTTAATTTACTTTGAATTACTCAACATTAAACTTGTGCCAGCAAAGGTCAAACACTCCTGTCCACACCAGCAATGTTTCACCCTTAGTCACTCAGATACTCATCAACACATGCAAAATTAATACAAAACACAGAACACATTTTGAGATGCAAACCTGTAGAAGTGAAGTCATGAGAGATAAACTTAAATTACTTTCGTAAGAAGCAGTAACATCAGCTAAAATCACGAGGAGGACTGAAGATGTTCTCCTTAAAGAAATGTTCTCAGACAAGAGAGGGGTGTCAGTGCTCTCATGTAACCCTCAGCAAGAAATCAAATAAGCGTATTTCCCAAAAGATCCAAGTATTTCTTTATAGGGAGCTACTCCATTTGTGGTTACGTGTTTCTGTTATATTGGCCATTCCCTGTACCTCTAGACAGTTTCCATCTGTCTTCACACGTCATATTTCTTTCCTTCTGTATTGATTATCAACAACACTGCTGGTATTGACCATTAACCTTTCTGTCTAGTGAGCGAGTCTGAAGGTCATTTGCATGTCTGGACACACAACATAAATTACATACATGGAGAGGGTAAGGACAAAGAGATGAGATGGCGCACGTGGAAAGACAACCGCTGGGCAAAGACACAATCTGAACTGCAGATTTTTGGGAGGTTAAAATAGCAAATTATATCAATAGATAATGAGCAAATATTTGGATTTTAGGTCAAATGTCCTTTCCATATTACAAAAAGGAAAAAGGGGAAAAAGACACTGAGCCACTGTGGTGCTTCTTAGGGACAATCCATGCAGTCTGGAGTCAGAGTTCACACCCTGGGGACAAATATACTGAGCGAAACATTGATTCATGCATTCATGTCTGACAAACACACCCTCTCATAGAGCGACATATATGATGTCACCTGATCTGTATGACTCATGCAACACACATATACACCCTGTGGCTCTGGATTCAAAATAAAATCACATGTCTGAGAATGAAAGAGGACTAAAGAAGGTGATTTAGGAAGACATTTACTGATCAGGCCTCTTTTTATATGGAATAAAATGGTGTTCAAGTTATAATTACTATCAGCCGACCATGGAGTGTATTACGGCTCCTATCCAGAGACAGTGGGCTATTTTAAAAAACGTTTTAGGCCAGCAGTGCTTTATCAGCAAATTATGAATAAAGGTTTGACCTCCTGTCCTCGGCACAGGGTTTTTCTATTCATTTACGGTTACAATTTTAAAAATCTTTCTTGCTGTCATATACCAGAGGAGCCACACAGTGATTTAGATCCCTTGTTTATCATATCATCTAGCGTGGCAGAGAGATCAGTGATCCCTTTGTTTGGGTTGCCTTCTATTTCCTTGTTTCTCCTCCACACAAGTTACACACACACACACACACACACACACACACACACACACACATTAGCCCACATACATGCAAAAACAATCACATAAACACATTAGTCATTCATCTACCCTTAAATCAAACACTGACAAGAAATTGATATCATATGATATGTGTGTTTGTCATGCAGGGAGGAGTTTAACTGAGCAACCATTGATGACACTGATGTCATGTCCTTAGTATGGTTTTGAGAGATTTGGGGGAATGTACACTTCACAGTTAAACACTTCCAAATGTGGGTATATTAAAGGCTGCCTATCCAATATTGTTCTATGAGGACCCTTCTCTTTTCATTTGATAAAATATATCAAACTGCTCATGTTCAATAGAAGTCTTGCCAAAGAATATGTAGTCTGAAGTTAAAAACTTTTCTGATTTAAAAGTTTCAAACTATTCAGTTAACAAGACTTTGAATCTGAATCATCATCATCTTTCAATACATGACACCTTTTGCTACTCAATGCTACAGACACATTTCAGTCAGTATTCACAATGTATTGAAGTTGAATATGTTGCTCTGTGAAGGACTCTTCCTGGTAGTTTTGAGAAGGCTTTCAAACAGCATTTTGTTAAATAAAAACAAAAATAATATATATATTAAAATAATAAAAATAAATGTCATTTATTGACTGAATAAATATTATATAATAAATATTATAATATAATAATGAAAAAAATGTAAATCTGAAAGTGTGAGCAGGGTCTATGGCCCTGTTAGTATAAATTTACATCAGTTTGAAAACAAATGATTCACAACATTGACGAAAAAATGTTTTAAAAGAATCCATCAATATGATAACAGCATTATAAAAAGAGTAATCTATCTTATAGTTGCCGAGCCCTACAGGAAGCTGGACAATTAGGGCTGTTGGAAAACTGCCCCAGGGGCACCAGGGAGAGGCCGACAGTCTAACGTTGCACCCTGTGTAAGTCGTACGTGCATGTGTGTGTAGATTTCATACCTGTTGTGTTGGGTTTACATGGGTGCATGTACAGGAAGGAGCTTCAACTAATTAAGTTGCTCTAGAGAGATGACTTCATCCTGATTCCCTTTTCCCTGCCCCCATCCCAGCACCCCCACCCACCACACCCCAGCACCACCCATGGGTTGCATGGCAGCATGACAGCACGTCTTTGGACCGAATTAGCTATCAATGCAACCCCCTAATTCCCGACAGACAGTGGGGTAATTTAATCAGCCAGCTATGGCCTGCAGCACAGCAGACATGCTTACACACACACACACACACACACACACACACAATTATCATATCATACAAAAACATAAAGAGTAGGTTATCCAATGAGAATGACAACAAAGGATTTAGCAAGAAATTGTCATTCAAAATAAAAACGAATTTAGTAGAGAAAAAGGAAGATGAACAGGAACATAACTAGCTTTATATATTTTTCACATCTTTTTCATTTAGTGTAAATACCTTATGTTAATGCTTTTTTATCCTAATATCTCAGCTAGTCTTAAGTTAATGAGACTCCTGTTGTGTGTATTGTGATCAGGAAAAAGGACAACAATTTCTGTACAAATGTCAGTAAATTAAGTGAAATGAAATGAAATGAAGCAGTTCAAACATCCTAATAGGTGGAGATTGATCAAGGTTTCTCAGAGACATTGCTTGATGAGCAACTCTGAAATATGCAGTACATTACTATACTTTTGAATCTCTGTAACCGTTTGGTGTTTATCAGCTAGTGAGTTTCGTTGCGGCAGATTTTTTTCTACTGGATTAAACTGAATGAAGCCTAATCCTAATCAGGACAGATTAAATTACCCAGATCACTATAATAACTGGATTACACAGACTCCCCTCTGACTCAAGACACCCCTGCCCTTTTTTTTTAATCAATAGCCACACTCACAAAACTAATCAGACGCAGAAAATTCAGAAATGGTTGTATGATGGGAGACAAAATGGGAGGGGATGAGTGTGAAAGAGACTGAATTATTTATTGTGGTGGTATGAAAAAGTGACATAGGAATGTGTGTGTGTGTGTGTGTGTGTTTCTGCTGTTTCTCTGTATGGTCCGATTATCCAAGTGTCTGTGTGTGAAAACAGAAACTTATTTATTAATGCACTTCTGTCTGGGGACATTGGTTAATGAAATTGTCATTAGTTAGTTCAATACACCAAGGCACACACATGTAGCCTACACACACACACACACACACACACACACACACACAAACAGTGATTGGTGTTGAGAGTGTAACTAATGCAGTGACACAGTGAACAAAAGGCCAGCTGTCACTCCAGAGGCTTAACAATCATATATGAATATTCATCACAGCACAAATCGACAGAAGGTGAGCTTGACTTTGCAAAGCGTCATCTTGGTACAGTGGAGTCAAATGATGAAGGCTCATTGAAAGATGATGCACATAAAAAGAAAATCTTAAGGAGCTGTTTATTGATTTTGTATTATTTAGTATGATCATTTTTTGTCACTTTATTTTTTTTAAGTCTATAATTATTATGGAAAGTTTCCTTGAAAATAATATCTAATTTAACACTAATTATAGGGAAAATATGGATTTCCTTGAAGGAATCGCCCAATTTAAGCCCAAGTGACTATTAAGGCAGTATGCATTTATTACTAGAAACTGTACTGAGTCCACTTGCCTTGTCAGCACCTCTGACAGTAGGTAGTGCTGCTAAAAACGACCAGGCGGTGGCAGTGAACACCCATTTAATGTAGGGCATCACATTCTTAGAGCCCGCCTCTGGACGCACCTGATTGGCTGCTGACAGAGATTGGCGACATCAGCGAACGAGGAAAACATCAGCAAAATGTGGGAAATTCAAATCGAGTTGACAAACGATTTCTTAGTGGCGGCTGAGCACGTGAATGGATCAGAGGTGGACAGCTGGGTAGAAATTAAATTATGTGAAGGGAGAGATGAATAAATTGAGGAGAAAATGAGGGGACGGGTGAATGACAGTCGAGGCAAACTAGTAAAAGGCAATAAAAGGGTAAGAAATGGCATTGATGATAGTTCTGAAAGTGAGGAAGGAGGACATGCGCAAGCTCAGAGGGAAATAACTAAGAAATGTATTATTCTCATAATAAGGTTTAATTAAAAGAATCAAGGAAATATTAAGAAAGTTAACCCGTTTGCAAAGATCCTTAATGATGGCAACTTATTTGTGAGAAAGCACTTAAACTGAAAAGGTCAATGGGGAAGAGTAAAAGTGATTTGGAACATGCGTTTGAATATCATGTTTTGAAAAATATAGTGATACAGACTGTGCTAAGAAACCTGAGACAGGGGGTGATAGGGATATCAAAAAGGAATAGGAATTAATAGAAGAACATCCAATAAGTTCGGGGTATTCACAGTGTAAGGTCTTTCCAATCAAATAGATATACTGTATGAGATCCGTGATCGCTGATGTATGATCTCCGATGTATGAGTCAGTAACAAGAATAGTAAAGCAGGGAAATCAGGTTACGCATGTAGGGGTAATGGGGAAGGAGAGGGTGGATGAGTTGGCAAAGAGGGTGTTAAAGAAAGAAATGTAGAAATGCAAATGTGGTTGTTTTGTTTTTGAAGGGAAACGGGGATTTATTATAGGATTTGATGGGCAAGAATTGATAGGGTAAAGGGTATGAACAAGGATATAGAGTTCGACAAGTGTGGAGGACACAGTGCAGGATGGGGTGGCCTGTTGTCTGATCCACACTCCGGAGCAGAAGGTGGCGGTAATGCACCGACGAGCTGGACGCCCGCCGCCAAGACGATTGGCCGACGCGCCCGTCACTCAGCTGTGACAGACGCCACACTGACTGCTAGCCGTATCGAAAACGAAACTGTTGTAGGGAGAGCGAAAAGAAAGCGAAAACAGGACGGGGTATCGGATAGCCGAGGATTAAAAACAGTCCCCGCGGTTCGCTGTTTCTGAGCTGGCTCGGCGGAGGCAGAAGCACCCCACGGTAAGGACTCCGTGCGGCGGGATTTGAGGTGTGCCATTTTTCCGCGAGGGGAGGCAGGCCTGCGCTGTCAGACCACGACAACAACAACACCTGAACCTCCCGCTCCGCTCGTGGATGTGTCGCTGCTATTTAACTACCACTTTCCGTCAGCAGTCCGCCGTTTCTGACATTTTGCGTGGATCTGTGCTGTGTCGCGTGTTTTCTCGTAGAAATATGTCAGAAAGCCTGTCTCGGTGCCTAGCTTAGACTGAACAGGACCGCTTTAAGGGTAATGTCTCTTCCTTTTTCCCCCTTTTTTTTCTCCAGCTGGGAATGTCGAGTAAACACAGCTGGATCGGACGTACTGTGCTGCAATGGAGGTAAGCAAATGTCTGCGGCTGACATTAAGTCACACCATGGTTTTGCTTTGAGACAGTGTCTGTGGTTAAGAAAGTAAATAGATCATTAGTTTACAATCACCATTTGGACCTGAAGTATCTCCTCTCCCTGGTTGGTGGTGTAATGACTTATATTTACAGTAAATAATATGCCTTCTTGATTAATACTTAGCCTCTTTACTTCATTCCTGATGGGTGCCATTGCTTTGTCATTATTGTATGGTATATGTTGTTTGTACTTCATACCATGTAATCATGGGCCTTAATCAACACAATCTGTGGAGTGTCTTTGGCATCTCCTCGTGATATCACTGTCTAACTTGAGGCTTTTAGATTTTTGTTATAGATAACTAAGTAGATGGATGTTGAAACAGAAACACAACCTTTTGTCAGTCAATGAATTGGGTGGTTTTTAGCTCATTGGTTTCAGTCTAACTGACAAGGGCTGATGCAACATGAAGGGGTTATACCACGCAAGTTTTCTATATAAACCAGATACTCATTTCATTTGTACAAAATACAACATTGAATATTTCCAAGACCCATCAGTCACACAAGCACACATTTACCATGCTTTTAGGGCACATTTTCCTTTGTCTACTACTCTTAAAATATAGTATTTGTGAAGATAGTTCAGTAGTCCAGGGTTGCATTTTTGATAAAGAGACTGCATTTTGACTCAGAAATCTAGTTTTGAACCCCTATGTCAGCATTAATCCAGCTCCGGGGTCACTGATCCTGACCTCCTCTCTGTAGCATCAGGCAAAACAGGACTTTCCTACTGTGATTAATATTCATTAATACATTTCTAATTAATAAACTTCCTTTATCCCTCCTCCTCCTCATGTTTACCACTCGTCTGGATATGTTCAACCCTCATCTCTCCCCGCCTTTCTCTGTGCTCCAGTCTGTAGCAGTGAGCTCGGCGACTTGGTGAGACTGAAGCTGCTGTCACTATGGCGCACTTTGACACAGAGTACCAGCGCCTGGAGGCGTCCTACAGCGACTCTCCCCCTGGAGAGGAGAACCTGCTGATGCATGTGCCTGAAGGAGCCAAATGTAAATATAGTGCAGACACAAATCGGGAACTCGTCACACAGAGAAACACAGATGATCTTTTACAGCATGAAACAACAACACCATTACTGATTTGTAATAAATCTTTTGCAGCTCAATGGCACCACATAGAAAACCTGGACCTGTTTTTCCAGAGAATATCCTTTTACGTGGTTTTTGCATTGTATACCTGATGTGCTGTGCTTATTTGATTTTGCGCCAATAGGATTGTTAATCTCAGATACTATTCATAATATTCCTTAACGTCCATTACGTCTATAATCTGCACCAGAAGAATGGGTTCACCTGTATGCTGATGGGAGAGATCTTTGAGCTGGTGTATGTATCCTATCCTTCAGAAATGATATTTTTCAGAGAATCCTGTGTCTGTCTGTAAGAGGTCTGTTTATGGCATACAGCTTGCCCTATAAATATGTTTTATATTTCCTTTCTCCCCTGCCGCCGCCTCCTTTCTTTCTCCATGCAGTCAGTTGCTGTTTGTGGTTGGCTTCACGGTGTTCCTAGCTAACTGTGTGGACTATGACATACTCTTTGCCAACAAGTTTGTGAATCACACCGATTCATCTAAAGTCACCTTGCCTGATGCCTTCCTCCCAGTGGATGTCTGCAGTGCCCGGTGAGTCTTTAGTTAATGATGCAAAGAAGCTACAGTTGTAATTTCATTGTGAGGCTGAGGAAAGGTGTGCTGATTGTTCAGAAGGGTGTTTGTGAGACACAGAAACTCTTTCTACATTAGTATGTGACGTGAATAATCACAAGGAAGTTGACTGACTGTCATACCTTTTGTAGGACACTATATAACTCACAAGTGTGATACATGATGTTTGAAACCCCAAGCACCTTAAACAATATCCATTCCCTTTTTCATGTGCTATTCTCTTCCATAGTAATAGCAGTTAAATGACGTTTCTGTTTTCATTGATAAAGAGTTAAATTAGGTGTTTATTTTTGCTATTTGACATTAAATGTACCAAAGCATTTGGACTAGTCTGAAGACCTTGAGCTGAATTATAGAAGTAAATATTTTCTCCCGCAGCATCCGAGACAATGCCTTTGTGATCTTTGTGCTGATGATCTCTGGGGTGTTTTGGCTACATCGCCTGGTCAAATTCATCTACAACGTCTGCTGCTACTGGGAGATCCGATCCTTCTACATCAACGCACTCAAGATGACCATGGTGAGTTAAACAAAGTGATGACAGGAAGTCGCTTTTTAGGTTTGTTTTGATGGCAGATTTGTATCCACTAATCTTCATTGTGCTTTTTCAGTCAGAACTCCCCTATGCAACGTGGCAGGAGGTTCAGGCCAGGATAGTGGAGATCCAGAAGGAACACCAGATCTGCATTCATAAAAAAGAACTAACCGAGCTTGACATTTACCACCGCATCCTCCGCTTTAAAAACTACATGGTGTGTGCATTTGCAATGAAATGTTAACACTGTTTGCTCGCTGAACACAGTTACTTGCAAACACAGTAAAACTATGACCTCAAACCAAAGCTTTCTTCCTGTACTTTGCTAGGTTGCCATGGTGAACAAATCACTCCTTCCTGTGCGATTTCGACTTCCTACGCTTGGGGAGAGTGTCTTCTACACCCGAGGTCTCAAATACAACTTTGAGCTCATCTTCTTTTGGGGCCCAGGTGTGTCCATGTTAGATTCATTATATATGTACAGCATGTGTGTCTGTATACATTTCTGTGGTGCCACATTCAGGTGGAATTAGCTGTTTACATACATGCACTCATATATTTGCCTATTTGTCAAGGTTTTCTTTTGTGTTTTTTTTTACCTCCCTTGGTTTTTTTTGGTTGCTCTATAGGCTCTTTGTTTGAGAATGAGTGGAGCCTGAAACCAGAGTACAAGAGAGGAGGTAACAGGGCTGAGCTGGCAGACAGGCTAGCATCCCGTATTCTATGGATTGGGATTGCCAATCTGCTGCTGTGTCCAGTCATTCTGGTGTGGCAGATTCTCTATGCCTTCTTTAGTTACACAGAGGTAGGTGGTTCATATGCACATACAAAGTTATATATCATTTTTCATTTAGTGCTCTAGACAGTAGTTTGCTGTGTGTGTGTGTGTGTGCGCATCTAGGTGATCAAACGAGAGCCTGGTTCTCTGGGAGCAAGATGCTGGTCTCTGTATGGTCGATGTTACCTGCGTCACTTCAATGAGTTGGACCACGAGCTCATGTCACGCCTCAGCAAAGGCTACAAGGTCAGAAGAACACTGACTTATTATTATTCTTTTAATGATCACGTCTGGACATGGCAGTCCAGAACATCCCTTAATATTAACATTAATATCATGCTCTTAATGCATGATCTTGTGCCTCTCACTCATTGTCTGTCGAGTTAATAATTCAGTCTGCTTCCTCCTTTTTCTCTTTCTCTTCCTCTGTTCCCGTTTCATCCAGGCTGCATCCAAGTATATGAACTGTTTCCTCTCACCGCTGCTGACGGTGGTTGCCAAAAATGTAGCGTTTTTTGCCGGATCTCTCCTGGCTGTCCTCATCGCCCTGACTATCTATGATGAGGACGTTCTTGCAGTGGAACATGTTCTTTCATCAATCACGCTGCTCGGAGTGTGTATCACAGTCTGCAGGTGGGGATTAGTGTCACCAAGTTAATCTGTCTGGTGTCTAAATACACATGCAAAATTAATTTAAAGGTTTTATTTACACAACCTGCAGCTTCTAATTATTGCAATTGTAAAAACAACTAAAATAGCTAAAATACATGACTAGAACATTATTAATCGTCCATAAATGAAAAGCTCTGTCACTTTGGTAAACTTCACATACAAATATATAAAACATGAAAATAAGACACAAATCTTCAACTACGTGAAATGTTAGGGAGCTTTTTCTTTTAGCCCTTTTAAAGCTATCCAGAGTCGTAATTCCTTTAATGCTCTTCGGCCGCTTATTCTGCTGTATAACTGATAATATATAAATATAAAATATATACGAGAGTTTCCTTCCTTAAGTAGCTCTCGACTATTTGATGTCTATTAATCAGAAATAATTACGTATTTGGGAACATTGTCATGAATTGAACTGTAAGGGGGAAAAAATACAGTTCTATCTAGGTAATCTCGTACCAAGAATCCATCAGAAGTCACTAACCATCAGGCTCATTTACATAACAAGGTAGTCCAATCTTTGCCCTTTGATTTTGTACCTCTTAAGTTGTAAGACTAAGTTCTTTTCCCCTCTCTCTCTTCAGATCATTTATTCCTGATAAACACATGGTGTTTTGTCCTGAGCAGCTGTTGCGGGTTATCCTGGCTCATATCCACTACATGCCTGACCACTGGCAGGGCAATGCACATAAATATGAGACCCGTGACCAGTTCTCACAGCTCTTCCAGTACAAAGCAGTAAGTGTGAACACTGATCTAGGAATAAATATCAAGAATTACTCGGGAATTAACTTGTCAAAACGGTGGGATATGGGTGTCTGTTTATACAGGCCCTAGGGTACAAACTGGCTCATCGACACTTTTTTCTCTAATGCTGTGCTTTACCCAGTTTCTGTTGTTTGCAATCATAACTCAGAGTGTAAAACTACAGGTTTCTGCTGTTAGCTGTCAAGCAGATCCACTGAAGCAGTAAGGGTCTGTGCCGTGCAAAGGAATCATCTTGTTGGAAGGGATTCACAATTCATTCTTGAATCTTTAATCATTTAGACACACATGTTCCTCAAGACTGCAATCAAAATGCTTCCCCCCTCTTGTTTTTCTTCCAGGTGTTCATTCTAGAGGAGTTGATAAGTCCAGTGGTGACTCCCATCATCCTGATCTTCTGTCTGAGGAGGAAGTCTCTGGAGATCATTGATTTCTTCAGGAACTTCACTGTGGAGGTGGTCGGGGTAGGAGATACTTGCTCCTTTGCCCAGATGGACATCAGGCAGCATGGACACCCTGCGGTGAGGGACTTTCAGATTGAGTGCAGCCACACAGGCATACACAGATGAAGACACACCTGCATAAAGTACTTATTTATATGTGTGACATGCATTGGATTTATATGAGGGAATGATATAGACTGTGTATATCTGTGGGTTGACCCCCTCTCCTCGCTCTGTAGTGGATGTCAGAGGGGAAGACAGAGGCGTCTATCTACCAACAAGCAGAGGATGGGAAGACAGAGTTATCTCTGATGCACTTCGCCATCACGAACCCACAGTGGCAGCCTCCTCAGGAGACCACACACTTCATCAGTCAGCTGAAAGAACGAGTTCACAGAGAGGCCGCAGGGGCTCCGTCAGACACACATCCGCTCTCACTGTCTGAGTCTGAGGTACAGTGATAAACTAACATGCATGCTGAAGTATCACGGTCATCATAAGTCGTATTTCATACAGGTAAAAGCGGATTTACTCTCTTACGCCTCTTGCCCTTACTCTCTCTTGTAGCCAAGGAGCCTCATTGCAAACCTCCTGGGAGGTCCCTCGACACTGGCCTCCGTTCATTTCGGCAGGGACGGCTCTTTGACCAATCATGCGGCTGCTGGTTTAAGCGATGGGGCATCTGCCTTACGCTCCCTTTCCCCAATCAGCAGCAGTCTTCACCTGAGAGGCAGCTTGAGTGCAGCTCACAGGGCCGCTGGCCACACTTCAGCCATGAGCAAAGCAATGGCAGGGTCTGGGTAGGAAGATTCTCCTCAACTCAGTTCCTTTTCAGGCTACATCTTTCTGTCCAGCACTAAATATTTACTGAGCTGCTGGATGAAAACTCACCGTTCAAATTGCAAAATCTAGCATACCACATTTGCAAGAGCTACGCCATGAATAACTTAACTATTCAGTATTCGTTCTTTTTCTTTTCTTTTCTTCTCTTCGTGTGCTCATTTTCTCCATATTTCTGGCTCCCTCCTTTCTATAGGACTGATGCCCGAACCGTGAGCTCAGGCAGCAGTGCATGGGAGGGTCAACTCACCAGTTTGGTCCTGTCGGAGTATGCGTCCACTGAGATGAGCATCCATGCACTTTACATGCATGAGGTAATTATGTGTGTGAGCATGTATGGGAAGAGAGTAGAGGAGTCATAAAACTGAATGAAGCACAGTGCGTTCCCACATTTGTCTTCTTCTGCTGAATATCTCACAGATCCTCTCCATCCATTGTTCCTCCTATCTATTTTTTTTACCTTGCAGCTACACAAACAGCAGTCCCGCGGCGAGCTATCCCGTCACACATGGCACAGGCAGGAGAGTGACGAAAGCAGCGACAGTGTTCCCGATGACGTGAGGAGCGAACCCAGCCCTCACTCCAGACATTTCCCACGCTCCCACACGTTCCCCACCACAGTCCCCAGTCCCAGTGCCATTCCCACTTCAGCTTCAGCCACCTGCAGTACCACCCTCGGCCAGGAGGGGGCTTCATCACAGAGCAGCACCCAGCGGCGCTACAGTGGACCTACCACAGGTACCTATCTATTTGGTTGTCTCACCACATGCATTTGAATTTAATCTCAATTGATGATCCAGTCCGACTTTGAACAGCGTGAGATTTGCAAATGCCTGATTAGAGCATGCTGAATAATGTTTGGCTTCCAAACCACAAATATAATACATGGCTCAAGAGAGAGGAAGACCCGAGCTCTCATCTATATCATTATACATCAGTTTATCTCACACAGGCTAAGTGTAAGAATTAATGGGCTTTTAGACTGTTTTGCTATTTGTTTAAATTAACTGAAGACAGTAGCTGTATAGGTGCTATACAGATCATTGTTAACTGCTGAAACGTTTCCACGCTGTCTGTCTTTCTTTGTTCCAGACTCTGTTGGTGCTTGGGGGAAAGTGGTGAGGTCGGCCCGTGTGCCCATGGGAGGGTGGGCGGAGGAGGGCCAGGCAGCACCACGACACCATGAGCCACTACCAGAGGAGAGCTCAGAGGATGAAATGCCTCCTCACATACACAAGGTGATTGCCTTTTGCGTGTGATTGAAATGGGAATGTTAATTTTCACTGTGTGCGCTGCAAGTAAATGGACATTTTTGTTCTCTTTCTCTCACTTTAGGTTACATAACCAAGTCACGTGAAGAAATATCAGCATCCCATCCTCCACAGATAACAAAACACATCCTCGTTCTTAACAAAGTCCAGGATTGACCGCATGATCCGACACGGATGACGATGGACTTGCGCAAGAATTGTGTACCGTGATCCCTACAAACACTTAACAAGTGAAATTCTATGGACAAGTTACTGTTGATGCCACCATCCAACCACTCAAAAATACTTACTACATACCTAAACAGGCAGACGGGGTACATATCTAAATTTGTGGATCAGAAGAGGACCTACAGGATCAAGTTATATGTAATAGCGATTGATACATTGATATAAAGTCAAAAGATTACATCATGGAAGTGCATGTGTTGCTGAGATGAAAACTAAAATTGTGAACACGTCAGCACTACTGGAGACATCCTTGACACTTGGCTCACTGGAAAAATACACAATAGTTTGCTCAAAGGTCACCATTATCCACTTTGTGCTATCTGTATTGTTTCCTTCTTTCACAAATCAGGTGGCAGGGTAAGTGAAATTTGAAGAATGTATGGTGTCTCTCAGTAACAGTATTCACCAAAATGAGAATGGTAAAGATGCTGGGAACACACTGACTTTCATTGTGTGTATCTATTCTTGTACCAATAGCAGGAAGCTATGTATCCAACCCCGTATTTTGTTTTTCAGCTTGCATTCTGCCTCTTCGGAAACAACATGGAGGCCTCAAATGGTATCAGATTCACCTGATATCTTTTGATATTTTAACATTTGACTCCTAAAACTTTTCCCAGAGTTTGGCTCCATTTGCACAAATAGATGCTTTAAAAGTTAATTGTACAGCATAGCAAGATATTCTGCACGCACACATGCACTGTGTATAGTCAAGTCATCAGGTCATTTAAAACAATCATTCAGAGTATTGAATTGATCAAATTTACACAATTACAAGGCCAACATTTTGTAATATGTAACCAGAGATGCAAACACATTAAATCTGATTTAACCTGGGTTTTTTTTATTGTATTATTTTTTAAGAGACTTGCAAAACAAACAAAGCTTTCTTAAGCATGTAATATTGACTTCTGTGCCATAAAAAAAGCCCTTAACAACAAGTGCATGACAATCATCCACACATTCTTCTAAAGAGTTGTAACTCCTCATCACAGTAAGAATATAGTTCCATGATCATCCTCCACACCCTGCTTAATCACAGCATGACTTTCTCCTGTCATTTAACCGCAGTTCTTTAAAAGAAGTATGCACTTTAATAATTTGTTAACCCTGAGGGTGTCACTTGGTTGTATATGTATGTTTTCATATATATATTTTATTATTTTATTTATCAAAGGGACGTGTCATGATGATTGACAGTTGTGAATCCAGGTTGTTTTCTGTTGTGCAGTTGGACCGGGATAAAGACGCACTGTCACCCTCCTAACCCAGACTGATAACTGGTAACGTTAGATTCAACATGATTGTGTTGAGAGATTTTTTGTTGTTTGTTTTATAGATCCTGTAAAATGCCATTTTGTACAGATGTAAATTCATCCAATAAAGACAAGACAATGGTTTTGTGTCTAGAGCAAGTAATGTTAACACGACAAAATGACACGGGTAGTGACTATAAAGTCGCATTAGCCTTTACATTTACGCATATGTATATGTAAAGGCAGTATCGTTTGCCTAAGTTAGTATACGGTTAGCATAAACCTTTGGGTGGCTAGCTAGCCTTAGCTACGTACAGAACATGGAACAGACGCTGGAGATGCAAAGAAACCACGGTATCATGGACATCACAAATATGTTATGTATGCTATGTATGTCCTAAACATATAGATATACATATACATAGTATAAAATTCCATCTCTACAGAGCCCGGATAGCTCAGTCGGTAGAGCATCAGACTTTTAATCTGAGGGTCCAGGGTTCAAGTCCCTGTTCGGGCGTCGATTTTTTTCCTTATTTCGTCTCATCTCTTGTGAAGGAACCGTCACGTTACAACTGTGTCTACTTTGACCTAACGTTAGTTGTAATGTTATGTACTGTAATCTAGCGTTAAAGTGAAGCTAAAGTTCGGTATCGATCAGGTTGTTAGCGGTATGCAGCTTCTCTTAGATGGAGCGGGTTGGTAATAATTTGCATTTAAATGCCCCCAAAATATAATTTAAGTTGCGAGTAAACGTAAATGTGTATGTGTATGTTATTCAGATATTGAAAAATAAATGTTTTTTTAGTTTTCTGTGTGCCACACAGTTTCAATTCAGAGAAAACAGGGGACTTTCAGGGCAAAGTCCTGTAAAGACATACATACACACACAAGCAAATGTGTTTGTTAGTTAAAAAAAAACAATAAAATGACCTCCATGTGTGACCACATAAAGTACACATGCGCTGTTACTAAACCTTACACATTGAGTGGTGGGAGTGTAAAAGGGCCTGTTACATGGTGTATGGGGGATTGAAGACCCCCTGTTTGTGCTGCTGGGACAGATAACACCTCTGGTAGCCATGTAGGGTAGCTGATGGGAGGTAGATGTGGTGCTGCAGGGGTAGGACCATAGTGATGATGATGATGGACAGCACTTCCTCTTGGTTTGACATCTGGCCTTGGGTTTCCCTGGTAACTGTCCTATAAATACAGATTTAGGACAGTTATGTAAAAAATCAGAGTCAATACATTTTGCTTTGTCTCTATGTGTCTGAGAGTGCGTGTGCTTGTGTGTACCTGTCCAAGATATGTAGTATGAGGGGCACAGTGACTGGGCCCTCCAGGTGGCGACAGAGCCATGGGAGTCATGGCTTTCAGCATCATATTGTGCATTATGATCTGGTGCATCTGGGCATTTTGCATCAGCATCAATTCCACCATGTCTAATATGAAAATTACACATACATGTACAAACATATGAATACAGGGAGACTCAAATAAGATAGATCTCTATTTACTGTTGCATACCCTCTTTGATGCTGCCTGAGCGTGGTGCAGGGTAGGGCTGAGGTGGGGGGATCTGAGTAATCAGTGGCTGCTGTTGTGGCAGCTGTTGTATGATAGTAGCAGGCTGCTGGGGTAGCTGCAGAGAGAATGAAAGACAAGGGGGGATAATTCCTTCTTTTGCATATTTAATTTGCAGTATTCTTACACTATACTTGAACTCATTGCAAGTCAGCACGGATAGCAGTGTCAGTATAAAAGCCTAATGTGAAAGGAAATAGACGAGCAAAAATAGAATTGAAGAAGGGGATCAGGAGGAGGAAAAGAAGATTAAATACACTTAACAGACCACATAGAAACAGAGTAACATATCTGGGGGGGGTCCGATTAATGCTGAGTCTCTCACAGTCTGTTGGATGATGCGTGGAGGCTGAGGTGGGGCAAGCGGTAGAGGGGGCAGGAAGGACAGAACAGGGGCCGACTGCTGAAGTGGGTGTGGTGGAGGTGGCTGAGGGGCAGTGAAGAAATGTGACTTGTACTGTCTTTGTGACCCTCCCCAGGTGTGAGGTCTGTTGAGGTCCTCTAACATGTGCTGCTCCTATACACGGAATATACCAAATACAAAACAAAACACAAACAAGTATACATTTTAGACACTGGTTAACTGAAGTTATTGGTTAATGTCTTCTGTCTTTCTCTTGCAGTCATTTTGTAGTCTTCATCTTAATGTCTGAATGTATGTACATGAGATATTATTTTCATATTTTAATAAATAAAAATGTGAATTCTTGAAATACAAAGATAAAGATTTTGCACAAACCCTGAGTCTTTGCAGTAGGTCCTGCTTTCGCCTCAGTGCACGGTGCAGTTGATCCAACTGTCCATCATAACTCCCTTAACAGACACAATCAAGACTCCTCCTTAGCACTCAGTTTCATGTCCATTTATTACTATCTTAGTATATTCTTTGTGTTATTTCTGTTAGGTTTCTGGCAAGTTAAGTTGATACCTTACACAGTTTAAAATTCTTCATCATAAAGAAGTCTTTGTTATCTTACTTGCAGACTGGGCAGAATCTGCTCTGTCATCCATATTGTGCATTTTGTTTTCCAATCTCTAGAAATGTAAGTAAAACAATGTTTCTTAAAGATTTTGATGTGAAATTCTCACGAAAAAGCTGAAGAAAAATAATGCATAAACTATTTACTATATAAATATAAATACTGAATGCCCAAGTTCAAGCAATATCTTTCCATCTAAATACAATTTTAGACTACTAGCCTCTCACCTACCTTTTCCAGCAGTTTGAGTTTGAGTCTTGTCATCTGATCAACCACAGAACTGCCATGCTAAAACATTACAAAAATGTTATTGAAACATTTTCTGTGTGCTGAAATTACCATGATTGGTTCAAATACTAGACACAAAAATACAAACAGACATGCAGATATAAGTGTTGTATTTTTAATTTACCTGAAATCTTGGCATCTGGAGTCACACAGACTTTGTGTACACCTGTGTGTTTGAGTAAAGACGAAGCCAGACGGTGGTTGCCATGGGACACGCCTGTTTACCACTGGGACTTAACCATGTCTTGCATAATTACTTGGTTTCTATGCTGAGAAAAAGTAGAGGGGATGAGACTTTTAACATCAAATAACCGTACCAAATTAGTTCAGATCCGTGCTTGTATATATTCTGTGCTGATTTAATCTAGAAATATATAGCTAAGATAGATGTATTAATTAAAGGTAACCTACAAATACAAACAATTACATGTGCTGTCATGGTTTGAATGAACGTAATCGAAATAGTGGTAACCTTTTTACACAGTTTTGTGAGACATACTTCATTGTACGCATCATAGATATAAAACTGTTTTCAGTCGTCACATGTTAGATTGTTCCATTGCCATAGAAACTCCTCAGCCAGTGGAGGATTATGTACGTTCACTTTCAAAACATAGAAATCAGTGCAGGCATGTTTTGTATTAGCCTGTTCTGATTGGCTAATAGAGCCGTCAATCCAACATTGGTGGTTTGATTCAGCCATTTGATTGGTGAACTACACTCTCGGTTTGAGCAATATTATGTGTGGTGGAATATATTTAAGCGACGCACACTCCATTGGCTAAAGACGTGAAACGTAATGATTTGATTGGTCCGTTCATTCTGGGAAGCTCGATAAGGGCGGAGTTGAACTGTCTTGGCGGCCATATTGAATATTATCTGTTGACAGTTGTGTCTGAAGGAAGCTCAAAGATTTTGTTTTAACTAACTTATTTTAGCTAGAAGTCTGTTGTGCTTTTCAGTCGATCTTGGACGTATGTCGTAAATTTGAATGGTTTTACTTGAACAAAGAGATGGATGAAGATGAACGGCAGAGGAAACTAGAAGCTGGGAGAGCTAAGGTTTGTTGCTAACATTTAACGCACGCTATTAATGAATGCTAGCAGTTAACGCTAGCCAACTCTTTTGTCATAGCTTTGCGGTTGTCCACTACTGACCATAACCACCTCCAACATTGTTGTACGTTTTGTTTGTCGTTGCTTAGATTCCATTTGCTCGTTAAATTACACGCATTCGCGACTTTACTCGTTTGGCGCGCATATGCCGCGGGTTGTTCATCATCATCATCATCATCTGCACATTAGTAAAGATAACATTTATGGAGTTGGTTAATCGATTAATGAATCGAGTCACTTCGTATACACTTGAAGTCCAGCAGAGACGGGGATATGCACGTATTTATAAAGACTAGGGAGATTTGTTTCTAATCTTTAAAATCAGTTTTTCTTTTACATATTTCAAGGTGTTGCCTTTTGAGTTGTGTCACCGTGCAGGTGCCAGAGTTTGTGCAGAGTTTTTTTTTAAATTTTCTATCCAACTGTATTTTCTCTAAAATATTCCTTTTGCATCCCAATATACAAGCACATTTATCAACAGCCACTGCAACTTTCACCATCATATAGAAACTATTCAAATCTGTAAAATGTGCCTAATAAAAGGGTTCCATAAGTGTAATACAGGGATTATGGCAATTTTAGCTTTGAAAACAATAAAACGACTTTCCAGTGTTATTTGTTAGATGGTGTATCTAAACAGGTGAAGTTGTATCTTAGTGACACCTAAATAAACTGATCTGTATAATCACACGAGATACAGTATCCCCTGTGGCAGTTTTCACCAGTCTGGGAAAACTGAAACTGTTTTTTTCCTAAATTAGAAAAATCAACTAGCTGTTTTACTTCAATGGGAAGCCATATTAGTAATATGCCAATAATCAAGAATGGCCTACCCTGTATTGACAACCTGGCCACTGTTGTCTAAAAACTAGATTTAAAAAGTAGGTTGCCTGTTTCAGAGTAGCTAATTGAATTGCATTTCTTATGTTGTAGTTCACCTCCAGCTCTTTGTAAGAATCATTTAAAAGAGAAAGATGGGTTGGTATTAATATGATACATACTACAATAGTACTTAACTCTACTCAACCACTGACATTCCTTATGACAGAAATCCTCCAACATGCCACGAAGCCAGTCGGTAAGTATAGATACTGGTGACGGGCAGAGATATTTGACGTTGTCCTGGGATTGTGGGTTTGTGAACACCATTCCTTTGTGATTCCGCTCTCGTTGCTTTCTGTTTTGTTTCTCTCGGGTGGGTAATCACGGCTTACCTCTGCTTTTCTCCGCTATGATATGACCGCTGCTGTCAACGTTTGAGATTTAAGCCCACTGCTTTTAAAAGAATGACTCTCGAGACAGATTATCCTTTTAAAGGAAATCTGTTTTGCAGTAATAATTTCAGTGTCTAACATAGCCACGCACCTTGCATACACTGTCATGCTGGTCGCAGGCCATCAGGTGGTGCAGTGAGCCCATGAGATTTGGTGAGGTTGAATGTGTTGCACTTGCATCTCACATGAATGGTGTTGCTATGGTAATGCAGTGCTGTCAGTTTCCTTTACTGTATTTGATGCATCAGAAAGCTGATTTATTAGCCCCGCTTTGAGCACATCACATGTAAATACAAATTACACACAAACATACCAAAAACAAATCCCACGAGTTGTCTTTGTGCAGACATTGTTAACAACCCAATGGCAGCATTCAGCAATCTTGTAAAATCTTATCTGGCCACAGTAAACTGCAGCCAGTCGGCTAGTCAGCATCTCAGTAGTGCAGAAGTGGCCTTGGGCGAAACACAGCTCATCTGGCTAATGTCTTTCCGAGATGTGATGTGCGTTGTGGCAGGCGGAGGCGGTGAACAGGGTGATGGAAGAACACGAAGGGTGGGGTTTTAAGGTGATAATGACTACGAAAGCAGACGAACTATGTGAGGTGGGAAGAGATTTAAGTGTGGTGGAGTTAGTTGAGGGAATTATTGTTTTATGCAAAGCTTTATCCTGGTTTTGGGAGTCAAAAGAGGAAGACGGTATAGTTGCAGAGGCATTGCATGGCACAAAATGGGAGTACACAGCAGAACTACAGTGTGGTTTTATGACCGGGCATGTAACGGCACACATGATGTTGTCATGCACGTGTATGTGACTCATCACACAAAGCAACAAGTAGCACTCCCAGGGCAATGTAATCTCAAATTGAATTGAGCATGCACATCTGATGCCGCTTGCCACACACAGAGCTCTGTCTCCTCCTCTCCATGTGAATGCATCTCCCAGTCTCCACCCTCTATCCTTTAGTCTAGACACATACCATCCCCTATCCAGAGTTTGTGGATCCGTCTGCACTGTACCTTGGCAGTGGCAGGGAGTTTTAGGTTTTTAGCATGAGAGGTTTGGCACAGTGTGCTGTTGCAAACAGGCAGCAAGATCTACATTTGGACGGTAGAGCAACCGCCCTGATGAGGATGAACTGACGAGTCCTGACCACCAGCAAGAAAGGAAGTCGATGATTGACTGTCAGTTATTGATGGAGGGTCCCTGTCACAATGTGAACTGCTGTAATCTGATTTAAGCTGCTTAAAGAGGAGGGAGACTGGCTCAGAGAGAGAGACAGCGCTAAAAAGAGGAGGAGTGTGTTGCAAAGAGAAATGGCCTGAGGTGGATTGGTACCAAATCGGTCCCTCTGGAAGTCAAGCTAAATACCGTGACTTGATTTGATTCGCGATTATGTTTTTTCATTGTGAATTAACTTCTCAGGTTCAGATTCTTTGACTCTGCTACATGCTGAAAAATGCAAAGCGACTGAGATGGATGTGTACTTTTTTAAAAATCTTTTTCTTCTTCTTCTAACCTTGTGCCGTTTCTGATCTGCTGAGAGGTTGTCCAATGTGTGTCACTCAAATCTGCACTTCTCATGGGTTTGATACTGCTCTCGGGAGATTTGAGAATATTTAGCATCACCTCATTTTGAACTTGGACACCTTCTCAGGCTATGGTGTGTTCTATTTTGGGTGTGAGTTTGGGATTTCTGTCTTCTTTTTTTTGCGGCACAACTGACTCATCAAAAAAAGGGCTGCCAATCTTATTTTCTTTTGTACAGCGGGGGACTATCAACAACTTGCACACATGTCGTTATACTTTGCATAATGATCTCCAAATGATGTTTCGATAACTTTTTTTCATTTTTCCACTGAGGATCAACCTGGACTATAGTTCTCTCTTACGCTCGGCCCCTGAGCTTCACCATGCTGATAGTGTGGTGGTGCTCAGTGGTCCTGACCTACGTGTCCATCTACCTCTCGCTGTCCTTCCTGCGCAGCTTGCTAGCTACCGACAGAAGCGGGCGAAAGGCGACGGTGCGGGGGCGGCGAAAAAGACGCAGAAGAGGAAGGGCCAGACTGTCTCGCAGAATGACGGCGCAACGCAAGGCCGTCGCGTAGAGCCAGCACTTTCTTCAGCCAATGACACGGAGCTGAACAACAAGACCGAACATGAGGTACCCAGCTGATCACGTAGAGATTATCAGGCATGCAACAGAGTTACAACGGAGACTAAGGAACTCTGAGCTCAATCTATGTAAATGATATACAAATAAGACTTTTGGTTTAATTAAAGCAGCTGGGAAGTTTTGCATTTAATATTACTTTATTGAACGACATTACTCATTCACGGGTCACACTACCTTGACCTCCAGCATTTGTCTAAATTTGTTTGCTCACTGTATGCTTTAACATGTGGTCCGTGCCCCATGATTGGTAAACATACATTAGAGAAGTGGGTCACTAACCATCACGTTGCCTGTAGGGCATGTTGTCATAGCAACCTGGCCGGGATTAACTGTGGCACTATTTACTGGCCTTTTTTTTTTTTTCTATTTACCACTTATTCTTTTTCTTTACGTTGTTTTCAGGCAAAGTGAGACACTTTTGACTGAATTCTTGAAGTGTTTAATCATTCAGGAACCCCAGAAGCCAGAGATATCTAAGGTTCAGCAGAACCAACAACAGATGGATCAGCCCCCCGCCCTGGAGCATTGCCCGTCCCCTGAGGAAGCTTTTAGAGAAGAGGAGCTAGTTGCACTTACTGGCAAAGAGCAGCTCAAGGTGATTTAACATTTACTAAGGATATCAAATTCTTCCTTTTTTTTAGGATATAATATTTTTTACAGTGCATGTTGAAGCTTCTGGCGTTTCTTTTTGTGGCATAATTCAGTAAATTGAAGTAGTTTATTTTGGCTTTATCTGGTTGTTGCTGTTGAATACTCGGCTGGGCTTAAGTATGACTCGATATGACTGGCAAAAAGGAAGATGGGTTTAATGTCATCAATGCATTATAATCCAAGGCTCTAAATTCCCACAGTGAAAACTAGCCTATGAAACTGTTCTACAGATCAGTGTTCCTGTTTTTATATGCCACGTTGCAGTGTATTTAGATTTGTCTGCTCAGATGGATTTACGCGTCTTCATGCTTCGTTTACCCATAAGACAATGCGATGCTTGTTATGGTATTACTGTGTGTATGATTAAGATGGTGTGTGAATTTGTGTTCTGTGTCATCGCCAACCCATGGGGATCGTAACTGTCTGCTTTTCTGCATGGATGCTTGGCAGCACTGGTCTGGAAAGCATACAGCGTAATTCATTTATGTTATGTAGGGCTGTGTGTAGAGGGAATTAGTTTAAACTGGCTGTCTCAAGTAGTGGAAATGTTGTAAAATGGCTTCAAATTGGCTTGACTGCAGGTTCACATGGCATTTTACATGTTAGATTCAATTTATTTATTTATTTGTCATTTAAAGTTTTGGGTTCTTAAGTAATGTATGGTTTAGTCTGATTTCTGGCTGGCAACTGAAGACATTTGTTAACATTTGTGATTCAATGTTTGGACTACTTAAGTTAGAAATGCATGCTCTACACTCAAAGTGTGCTGCACTTCTTAGGAAACTGTATATGTGATTGTGTTCATGCCGGTGCTGACCCATACTTCTATTACACGTGCAGCAATTACAGCAGGCTGTGGAGAAGCGTAATGAGATAATCGCGCGGCTCAGCTCCAACCTGCAGGAGGCCCTGGCCAGCAGAGACCAGGTACAACTGGAGGCACAGTCACTTGCTGGACAGATCCAGGCACTACAGAGACAGCTCCAGCAGGTAAGTGCCACTCAAAGCCGAAACTGTGGCAACTCTTCGGGATTATTGTTGCCTTAAAAATATGCACTCATATGCAAAGCAACTTAACTTTTCTTTAAATGTTCTCTGAATTACTTTCACACAGACTAGTGTCGAGTTTCTGCGCATCAAAAGTCAGTCAGGGGCTGAAGTCCTCAACACTCACGGACAACTTCATCAGCATGGCCATTGCTCCCAAGATACAGACATCAGTCATAAGGAGGCGGCACCAGGGAGTGCAGGTCCTGGCTCCCGTTTAAGTGTTGAAGGCTGCAGCACTGACAGTAAGACGGACACTGTTCTGCTCACCCTGAGGGCTGAGCTGGAAACAGAAAGGGAGAACTGCCGACGTGCATGTGCTGAACTAGCGGAGGAGATGGAGAAACACCGACATGTGCTTTCTGTACTGGAGGAGGAAAAGAGAGGCAGAGAGGAGGAGCGAAAAGAAAGGGACGCACAGATGCAAGACCTCCAGACCAAGTTAGGCTTAGTCCAAACTCAGTGCCTTGAGATGCAGAAGTACAAAGAGGAGAAGGAGCAGCTAAACAGAGAAGTCCTAGATCTAAGGAAAAGGCTCCAGGAGGAGGAAGGCGCAGAGAGGAGATTTAGCGAGGAGGTGGCCAGCGCTGCCCTTTGTGTCCAGGGCCTCGAGGAGGAAAGACGCAGACAGGAGGAAGAGATGTTGAGGCTCAAAGAGGAGCACATGGAGGAGGTAGAGAGAGTCAGGCAGCTGTTGGAAGAGAGGGAGGAAGAGGTCATAGGACTCAAAGCTTCAAAGAATCGACAGAACCAAGCAAAAGCTTGTTTTAGTTGTGACGAGAGGTTTAGCATAGATGAGGCCAACCTGGAAAGCGGACCTGATCAAGACTGCTTGGATGTACCAATCCCTGGAGATACTCTAATGGACCGCTACTTGTCTTCTGCTCCTTTTGCATGCTCGCAATCTTCAGTGGTCAACGAAAGCTTTGAACGCTGCAGTCAGCTGGACATATCCGCAGACTACAGGTTAGAGAAAATGCTAATGTTATTTTTGAGCGTGTTTCTGTTTTTGTAGGCTAGTTACGTCCCCTAATTTGTCACTGTGCCTCTCTCCACAGTTTTGAGCTGAACAGTGAAGTTTTGGGAGATGAGCCTTTGTCGATTTCAAACCGTTTCCCCGAAGAAAACGACCTCCACAGCAGCTCTAGCCCACGCTGCTTCCCTGGCATCCATGTGGCTGATGATTCCAACCCTCAGTCTCCGTCCCAGTGGCTTCACAATTCCACTTCCGGTGAGCTGGAGATGAGCAAACTGTCCGAGCAGCAGCTGGAAAAAGAGCTGCTGAGTCAGCAGTGTGGGGAGCTCCGCGAGGAGCTGGATCTCAAGGACCGGGACTTGAATGTGTTAAGGGAGGAAGTCATCAAGACTACTGAAGAGCTGGAGGAGGCCAGGAGCAGGTACAGTAACAAAGTTAATTAGGGCATGTGGTTAATTTTTTTTCTAAATACACTTTTTCAGCTTATGCTTTTTTATTATATTATAAATGTGTCATTTCTTGTGTTTAGCTTACTTAAAGTTTGCCTGTGAAAACTGATTTTGTGGGGAAACTTTACATCATAGTATTTGTCCCAAAAAAAACAACCCCCTTTTTTTTTTTTTTTTTTTTTTTTAAGTACAGTACAGTTTCTGCCACTGCTTTTCACACACTATCTACACCTGAATTATTTTGTAAATTTTATCCTCAAATGTATTATAAAGATAAAAGTGAAAATGCTTGGGTCAAACATATCTACTAGTGCTAGTTCATCTAAGACGTATAAGCAGATGTATTATCTCATGCAAAGTGACCCTATGTTTATTGGTTGCTCAAAGCTATTCTGTGATTAAAATCCAACATAACTCACTTTTGAAAACAATCTTTGTATGTTCAGGTGGGCCCAAGTAACAGGAGAGCTCAGGCAGGCTCTCTGGGAACTTGATGAGGAGAAGGAGAAGAGGAGACACGTTGAGGAGGATCAAGACAACCTGAAGAACAAACTCGGTGCCTTAATGGAAGAAAGGGAAAAAGAGAATGCTGAAATGTTGATGGAAAAGGAAGGTGCTGAAACCCCCCTGCTGTTCCCCTCCACCTCTCCATCAGAGGAGGGAGATGAGCTGGCAGGGGAGCTGAAAAATGTGCAGGAGATGGAGGCTGCACTCCCTTCTCATCAAAAACAGCAGGAGCTGCTGGTATTGTCTCTGCGGGAGACAAAGCAGGCTTCAAACTCTGCCAAACAAAGCCCAGAGCTCAGAGACGACAACCAGCTGCAAACCCTACAGGTAATAAGTAGGTTTGTGTTAACAGCGTAATAGCTGTTAATAACATCATAGCTTCTGCACACAGTTGTTTTCTGTTGCCCAACATGATTTAGAAAGATGGAAATAATGCTATACAGCAGCAGTAATATGGTTTTGCTAAAAGGTATCCAAAGGGGGCAGGAAATGAATTGATAAGAAAAATGTGTATATTGTAGAAAAAGCTAAACAAAATTCCCTTTCTTCCTTTCTCAAGGCTCACTGTGAACTTCTCTTGTCCGAGCTAGAGGAGACAAAAACGATGCAAGAAAGCGCAGCAGCCCTACTATCTGAAAGGACTATGGAGCTGGACGGAACGTTGAAGGAGCTCGAAACTGCTCGTGCACAGGTTCTAAACGTTAAATCAGAGGTGCAGAGATTGCAGGAAGAGCTGGAGAGGAGCCAGAGCTTTCTGGACCGTGCTGAGAGAGAGAAGGGTGAACTGGAATCTCAGATCTTCTGTTTGAGACAAAACCTGGCCGACATGGAGGAAGCCCAAGCCCAGGCAGTGCAGGAGAGGGAGGAGCACTGGAGAAAAGAAAAGGAGATGGATGAACGGATAAAAAAAATGGAACAAGTCTTGGAGGAGGAACTGGAGCAGTTTGAGAACCTGCTAAAAGCCAAGGATGTTGAGGTGAGAAGCATAATATAATAACAGTTGTTTTGAATTCCCATTTTCAAGAGATTAACATCATGCAATAATCCAAATCATTTTTACAGATGGCTGAAGAGAAGGAGAAATGGGAGGAAGAGAGACAGGAGAAGGAGAAAGAGCTCCTTGATGTGAGGCATCACCTAGAGGAGCAGAGGAGGGAGTGGGAGGAGGAGGTGAGGGCTCTCCTGGAGAAGCAGGTTGTGGCTCTTGAGGAGGCAACAGAGATGCTCAAGACTTCTCACCAACAAGAGATGAAAGATGTGCTGGAGAAACATAAACAAGAGGTGGGATTTACAAACTGCACTCTGCAACTCCAAAGGCCGATCATTTTACAGATTTAAAATGGTGTTCATTTAAAAAAACTGAAATGTTAAGTTTAATATATCGTATATAAATATTTTTATTCAAAACTCCCAGGACCCATATTTGCTCCACGTGCCACCCCCATGAGTCTCTACCTCTCTTGTAAGTTCCTTGACATGTTTATCTGCATAAATTCCCAGATTTCTGAGTTGAACACACACCTGGAGTCCGAAGTGCTGAAGCGGCAGACCATCGCTGAGGAAGAACAGAAGAGACAGATCAGCCTAATCAAACAGGTATCAGAATTAAAAAGTCTAAATGCTCCTGAGCAAGCACTTCACCCCAAGTAAGACATGCTACTTCATTAGCTACTGTTTATATTATTTTATTTCTTAGCTTCTCATGTCTCCCGTTCACCGTGTTCCCACAGGTGACTGAACGTGAGCACGAGAGGATGGTTTCAGAGCTGACTGCCAAACACAATGAGGAGCTCAGTCAACTGAGGACAGAGCTGTCCTTGGAGCTGAGGGAGAGCATGGAGGCTGCCCACCAGGCTGAACTGCAGCAGGCACAGGTATACTATATATACAGTATATATATATATCTTCAGCCACAGCATGCTGCAAAATATCACTTACGCACCGTTACATAAACATTTCATAGACTTTTTCTAGATTGCATCAGTTGGTATGGAGGATAACAATGTAAATGTAACACACAACTCTATTTTCTCCCCCAACACACAGTCACTAGCTCTCGCACAAACCCGTACCTCACCCCTTTATTTTTTTCAGGTCCAAAAGACCGTCGAGCTTGAAGCCTTGCGTCTGAGCCTGACCAGCGTCACCGTGTCCCAGCAGGAGCAGGAGTCCGGTCTCACCGAGGCCCAGGCTTCCCTGAGGGAGACATTTGCAGAGGAAAGTGCACTCCTGCAGGCCCGACATCAGTTGGAACTGGACCAGATCAGACGGCAAAACCAGGAGCTGCAGGAAAGCGTGCGTGAGCTGCACCAACAAGAAATGAGTGAGTGCTGTTTCGTTGTTTGGTCAGTGTTCTGTTTCATGTTTGCCCTCGGGTGCACTCATCATGGGTGCCATTATGGATGTGGGCGAGTCAACCCTCATTCTTCAGAAGCCTTTTCAGGGCAAAGTTGAGCACAATGACCGAACCTTCATATTCTTTTTATCATGTTTGTTCAGAGGAGTTGAACCAGCGGTGGGACACTTGTGTTGCTCGGGAGAGAGCTGCCATGGAGGAAGAGCAAGCCAAAGAAATACAGGTCAAGCTTTAAAACTAAATGTTATACAAATGTTGAAGCTATTTAAGCATCTGTACTGTCATTTCATTGCATATTTTGGAAGTTAGACCACATTTAATTCATTTTAATTATATATTTTAAATTTATCTTGTTCTCAGGCTCTAAAGTCACAGTGGGATATGGAGGCTGAGCGCACCCAGTCAGACCTCCAAACATCTCTCTCAGACACCCAGAATAGCCTTACTGCTACCCAGACAGAACTCACCAGCTGCCTGGCCTCCCTCGCCCAGACCAACAAAGCACTAAGTGAAGCCCAGGCAGCTCTGTCCCAGACCCAGTCAGAGCTGCAGGAGGCAGAGGCCAGGCTGGAGCAGCTCCACACCTCCAGCAAGGACCAGAACCAGACACTAGAGGAGGAGCTGAAACAATCCTTGGCTGACAGAGATGCTGCAGCCCGTGAGTTACATCAGCCTCCTTTCCCCTCTTCACTCAGTGCATGCTTCAACATGCTCTAAATTCATTATTTTAATAATGAAAACTGTAAGCATTTTAAACTCCATCAAAACACTATACACACAACCAACAATCCTGCTGACTGGCTTATAACGGTAATGGTTTTGAAGACAACCAATTTTCTGTCTGCCAAAATTAGAGCTTTGTACCAGCACAAATTATGCTAATTTCAGACTCATGACAACAAAGTTACACTATGTATGTTATTCCACATATTTTGTGTTTTAGTTTATATAAATAGTTATTGCTTTGCTCACTCTCCCTCTCTCTCTCTTTGCTCACTTGGTTGCAAATGCTGCTTAGGCGCTCTGGAGGAGTTGGTTTTTAGTCATAAGGCGGTGCTGCAGGAGAACGTGCAGCACACACTCCACCTAGAGGAGAAGGAACAGCAACTGCAGCAAGAGGTGAGTTCACTTCATCCGTTCTCAACATTCAGTTAAGTTATTTCTCATTTCAGTACATATTAAATAATGAAACTGAATGGTTTTTGAATGTTTGTGTGACATGTCCATACAAAGAAAAAATGCAGTTAGCTAGTACCAGCCTTTAAAACAATAAGAAATAAAACTAGATGCAAACCCTTAAATCTAAATGTACAATACAGTAAGTTTTGTTGTTCCTTTCTGTGAAACAGGTTTTGCGCCTACAGGAGGAGAAGACCTTGCTGAAACAGAGCTCAGAACAAGAAGTCGGTCAGCTGTGGACCCAGCTGGAGAACATGAGGACAAGTCGCCAAGAGTTGGGAGGTGAGATCGATACACAACTGGTTGACATTGCTGTATTTTCATATACTGCATTCAGTTCTCACAGTTAAGATATTTAACAAATACAAGGTGAATGAAACATGTTGCTTTATTAACAATGGCTGTTGTCTGAAAAAAGAACACTCTCAGCTGCATGTCTGTATTTGCAGTTACTGTGTTCTTACCTTTTTCTCTTCTTGTTGTCCACTTTACTTTCACACAGAGCTGAAGGAGCAGCTGCTCGCTCGCTCATCCCGCGTGGACGACATTGAGCGCCTTAAGACAGAATTTAATGAACAAAAACAGGAAATCAAAGAGCAGAATGAGGCTGAGCTGGAAAGCCTGAGGAGGTATGAAAGCCACGTAGACACACACACACAGTCTTCATGCATTTATTCACACAAAAGTCTACTTCCATTTGTTCTGGTTTGAAATGTGATGTTTAGAATAAAAACTAATATTCAGTTGGTATTCATTGGTTGTTTATAACTGATGTGCTTTGCACAGCTTGCCTTGTACTGGCCAGAGTCTACAATTTTCCTCTTTCTATTGTGTCACTGACCATGTGCAGATAATACATGTTTTACCTTCATCCTCCTTTAGGTACTTTGAGCAGAGATTGCGGGTAACAGAGGAGAACTACAGAGAGGAAATTGCTCTCCTCCAGCTCAGGCTGGTGGAAGCTGCCTTGGAGGAATCGGTTCTTAAAACAACCAATGACAGGTATGCCAGTACGTTTATATGAAAGACAGAGATACATGTATGACAAACTTGGATAAAATCATTTTTTAATATCAATCGCCTTTGGTCTGTTTCAGTTTTACATCTCAAGACCAAACTGAAGAGGAAAAAGATCACATGCTTTCTGATACTGCCCTCAAACTAGAGAAACACGAGGTGTGCACGTAATTAGTGAAGAAATGCTTAACAGAATTTTGATGAAGTCTCCAGCTCTGGTTTCACAACAATTCACGACAAATTCTGCGCATTTTGGCTGTGTCAGTTTTATGATCTTGATCCCAAGTTACCTCAAGCTTCATGTTATGTCCCATACAGGAAGTGCTTGACAGTTTGCGCCTTCAGCTGGAGGAGAAACACTCATTGGATCTTGCCAATCTACAATCCTCTATGGCTCTTTCCTTAAAGGAAGAGCTACAACAGGTCAGACATAAACTCAGTCTGAAATCTTAATTTCAATCTTCAAACAGAATAAGAAGCTAATATCTAATAAGCGTGTGTGTGTGTACTATACTGGCCCCTCTTTATTTTCTCATTTACTTGTTTTTATATCATTACTTGTACATTAGGAGCGATCAGACCTCACTGACCACTACTATGAAGAGCTGAAGGACTTGAAGACTCGTCATGCACTGGAGCTGGAGCAACTCCGAGCCAAACTTTCTGAACGACACTTACAAGGTACTTCACCCTCTCTCACACACACACACCATTTAAGAAGTTGCTTAAAGTTAACAACTCAAATATATTTGTCGCAGAGTTTACCAGAGTTCGTTTGGAGGCAGCAAGGGAGGTTGAGGTGAGAAAAGATAACCCAATAATCTGCACAACAAATTACACTGAGTTTATGGGGCCATGTAATGCAAGATTGTGGTGATTTTCTTTTATTTATTTATTTTTTAATAGGTGGAAATGGAACAGAGGATGTGGTGTTACACTGAAGAGCTGCAGACAAGGATGACCATCATTCACAACCTGGAGAAAAGACTGGCTGCCTTGAGTAAACAACATGATGCAGAAATACAAAGGAATACACAAAAGGTACACACTCCTATACAAGCCTGCATGCAAGAAAGATAAAAAAAATACAGATTCAGTGGCGCAATATGGGAATTTTAAACCACGTTGCTTATGTATATCTTTCTGCCTTTTACAGTTGAAGCAGGAGTTTTCTGGGGAGCTTGTTCATCTTGAGGACGCCCTGAAACAGGAGAGGGAACATGTGCAGGAAGAGATGAAGAGGCTGAGGAAAGAGCTCCAAGCGAAGCATGAAGCTGAGCTTTCTGCTCTGAGGTCAGACCTCAACACAGAGGCGGAGAAAGAGAGGACTCACCTTGAAAAAGCACTTCACGAGGAAAAGGAGAAGTTAAAGTCTCTACAGGCCACACTGGACAACGATGAGAGTACGATCATCTTTGAAAGAGTCACATGTGAATGTCGGCTCGTTATAGCTTCCAGTCAGATCACAAGTTTTGGAATTGGAATACATTTAAGTAGCTGTTCTCTATCAGCCTTTGTAACATGTTGTGGTGTTTGTCTTTTAGGCCCCCAGGTCCTAGTGGTGAAGCAGAGATTGGAGGCCCAGTATGACGGTGAGCTGCAAAAGGCAAAGAGCTACATGGCAACAGAAATCAAGGAGCTTACTGTTCTCCTCCAGGAGCAGGCGGAGCAGCGGCTACGCCAAGCACAGGAGAGGTGAGCTCAATGGTTCATCAGGGGTTAAACCCTGAAACATGAGACATTTTTGTATTGATATATTTAAGTATGTGTGGATTTTACTGCTGATTAGTTTGCATCATTTAACTTCAAAACAATATTTCTTTTTTGATAATTATATAAAATGTAAAAATAAATCAAATCGTGACATGCTGAATATTATTCAGGATAGTGTATTTTTCCTTAAATCATCTTTAAGGCCCTTGAAAATATATATTTTTTTTTAACAATTAGTATACTTTTATTTTGTCTGTGTGTTCAGCTTCCAAGAGGAAAAATCAGCATTGGAGCAGAGTTTGGCCCAAAAATATGAAATCTCTCTGGCAGAGCTCAAGAACAAACATCAAACTGAGCTGGAACACGAGAGGGCAACACTACTGAACCAACACTCCCAAGAGATGGACGCACTCGATGCCAAACATAAAGCCCAACTAGATTCACTCAGTGCCAGTCACAGAGATCAGCTTGTAGCTGTGGCAGTTGAGTTTGAATCCAAACACAAGGCCGAGCTTGTTGCCTTGGAAGCAGCCCTTGATTCCAAGCGGAAGGCAGACCTCGCGAGTCTTGAGGTCCTCGGTCAGGAGACCAATCAGGCTCAGCTCGAGGCTTTAGAGGCTGAGTTAACTTGCAAGCACCAGGAAGAGAGGGATGAACTGGAAAAGATGATGCTGGGAAATATGGACACTTTGGAGGCCACATACCTGAAGGAAGTGCAAGTAAGGACACACAGTTCATATCAAGTAAAACAAATCTTATGTTAGCCATGGTTGAAATTCTTTAGACATGCACAATACTGCTGTTGTTAAGGGTTTCTCAGTTTGTAAGTACTTTTGAAATGCCATTGTCTGATTAATCAGATGCTGCGCGATGAAATAGTGCAACTTGAAGAGGGGCATCATCAAGACCTGAATTGCCAGAAGTCCGAACATAGGCAGATGATGGAGCGCCAAGCCGCAGAGCAGCTGTCCATCAGAGAGGAGCTGAGGAAAGAGCTGGCTCAGGTGCACATGGAGAAGTTTAGTGCCATGGCAGCAGAGCTCAGCCACGTTCACAAGGTGAGACATGCAGAGGAGTTAACATCTGGTATACAGTTATCAAACAAAAAAATTATCGTTCAATCAGTAAGTATTAAAATTGTATTTCTTTTTTTTTTCTTTCCTTCATGATTTATTCTTACAGGCTGAGCTGGGTGCTCAAAAAGAGGCCTTAGATACTGAACACTGCAAAGCCCTGGAGGCCCTTAAGAAGCAGGTACTTACCCAGTCACCCCTTGTTTTTACTTCGGCTTTGTAATCTTATAATAAGAGACTCTTTAAGTGTCTTCTCATGAGGACACGGGTTATAATGTTGTTGATTGTTGTTGCAATCTGAGCACACATAATTTTAGGGCACAATAGTTTGGAGTCAGTGTGACTTTTAAGGAGTTTTGCATCAGTGTGTTTAAGTACCTTTTTAAATTGGTGGGTATTTAATTCACTGGATTTATCAAAACCTATCTGGTTGTTTTGTTTTTCCAAAGATTTTCAAAACATATATCACTACATACTTTATATTGTAATGCAACACAAAGTCACTTTCCCTTACACAACATTACAGCTAATCTGTAATAGAGCATTTTAACCATATTGCAAACCCCTGTTATAGAGTTAATTACTTTTAATTAATCAATTTCCTTGAATGTTTTTTGAAAGTGAAGCTTAAAGTTATGTTATTGCATTTCATCTTCTAGTTTAATTTAATCAATGTTCCTTTTGTTATGAGTTAAGTGTTTTGCACAAACAACCTCCACTCTGGTTAATGTTGACTTTTCAGGGATGTTTGATGTTTTGATGGTCAACAACATTTGATTTATCTTTGCATCCTGTGCACTTTCTCAGGTTTTAGAACTAGAGCAACAGCACAGCACTGCTCTTGAAGAGCTCTCGCATGCCTACACTGCTGAGAAAGAGCAACTCATCGGACAGCACAAACTCCAGCTACAGGTGTGTTTGTGTGTGAGAGAATTTGTGCCTTTTACAGGGGGAATTAACATCCATTGCTTTGCCTGGCAAGTTGTTTTCAGTAGGGTTCTTGTCTCTATGGCTTTTACAGGCCATTAGAGAGGGGATTACAGAGTTATTGTTCATCCTTTATAATGGTGCATTTGTGTGCGTGAGTATTTATTTTGGGTTGTTTTTTTCTGAGAAGCACTATGAATGTGAGCGTTTGACCAACTGGATATTGTGGCATTAAACAAACGCATGTTTTATGTAGGAGTTGAGGGGTGTCTCTGCGCGAGAATTGGAGGCATGTCGCAGGGAGCTTGAAGAGGAGTCATCAAGGCAACGTCAGCATTTCCTAGAAGAGGTGGAGCTCCTCAAAATCCAATCCGAGGAGAGACTGCAGGACAGGATTAATCAGCTGAAGGTAAAAGAGGAGATGTCTGGGAGTTATGGAAAAAGATGATAGCTTTGATGCATCCTGTGGCCAAAGATCTTTTAATATTTGACACCTTTGCAGCAGTCATGTTGCTTGCATATAATCATTCACTTTTAATGTGAAAATATTTCCCATTTTATGTTTTAAATTGTGTAATTATTTGACTCTGAGTGCCTGTTTGAAACATCATTATGTAATAGCTCTGGATTATTGAGTGTGTGTATGTATGTTGTGGCATTGCCCCTTCTAAGCTCCAGATGCACCAGTTCATTTGTAGCGATAGCTCTTCCTCTTGGACACCGTCCCACTGGAGCTTTATTCAAACCCAGTTTCAACATAATCCCGCCATCATATATGTCGAAGTGTTCTTGTCTGTCTGTCTCCCTGTTCTCTGAATATGTGTGCCGCTGGGCTGTGCACGCATTTGTATTGCTGCCATCTGAATAGTGTGTAAATGGGGTGGATCTAAGCTTTTTATCCTCTGATGCAGAAGGTTTTAAGGCTGGAGGTACTTTTTTTTTCCAGAAATTTGGCATTTGACATCTAAAATGTGCAAGCCAGTAGTCAGCCATAAGCCAGTGAGACATGGTCAGAGATTTCTTTTTAGCTGAGGAACAAATAAACCTACACTATACCGCAGCTTTTTAAAATGGCCATCTGCATCTTTTAATTGATGTACCAACATCACTGTTTTCTTTGAAGACGGGGTTTGAGGAGCAGAAGCAGGCGGAGCTTGAGGACCTGAGGCGGAGCTTCACATCTGAACAGGAGGAGAAGGAGCAGAGCTACACCGGCAAAATGAGCCAGCTCACTGCCCAACTGCAGCAGCTAGATGCTGTGGTGGCCCAGGTAATAAACATACACACACACACACACACACACACACACACACGTGCATACATTTGCTTCCTAGTATCATGTTCTTACAGGTTTTTTATGTTATTTGTGCAAATGAAAATCTAGAATAAGGTGACACCTACAGCTTCACTTTTCTATGGGCAAGAATAGACAGGCCTGAGAAAAATGTGTTGTATCATGGGTGTTCAAAATGAAAGATATAAGAAGTTATATTGATTTACAGTAGAAGTATGAACAGATAAAATATTGCTAATGGGATACATAGGCTGGATTTTCGTCTTTTTCTCGCAAAGGATTACACGGTGTTAAAGAGATTATCATATCAATTAATCACTGCACTAATCTGGTGTGTGTATGTGTCGTGTGGTCGTGCTCTCTAGTTTGAAGCACACAGGACAACAGAAATGGTCCACGATTTGTCGATCAACAAAAAAATGTATTGCCCAAATTCCCTCCTTCCAGCTTCTCAGTTATGTGGCGATTTGCTGCATTTCTTTCTCAGATGACTGAACTAAAGATCTTATGGTTTTGGACTGTCGGTCGGACAAAACACACATTTGAAGACATTACCTTGGGCTTCAGGAAATTGTGGTGCGACAGTGTTTTGACTGGAAAATCCATTTGAGACAATAATTTGCCAATTAACAATAATGTAAAAGACAAATGATACGCTGCAGGCTGAAATATACAGACTCCAGATGGCAGAATAATCTCAAACTGAAATGCATGGCAAAAATGCATTCATACACATTTCACACGTCTCTTTATTTGCTACAATGACGTCTCACAGGACAGTTTTATTTGGTTGGTTGGTTATTGTAGAGATGTGAAGCACACAAACTTTTGTTAATCGTTTACTATCCCCTTGGTTACTGACAAAGTCTAAATTTGGGCTTACTTTTTAAGCTTCTGAAAAATATATTTGACAGCATAGGACTCACTTCATAAATACATGTGATTTCTGCAGTCCCATGCTGCTGCTCTGCTAATTCTCTGAATTCATAATAAGTCTTGTTGGCTCAACTGGCATAATTGTGCCTCATGTATGTATACATTTGTTTCCATGGCACCTGCCCGGCTTGGCTCTTAGTAGTGAGATATTAACACACACACACACACACACACACACACACACGCACGCAAAGAGAGGCTTAAGAGAGGTTGGGAGGGTGCTGTTGTCAGGGCAACAGCATTGTTTTGTTGAGGCAGGTGGCTGCGTAAGACGTGGTTGATGGAGGGGTGAAGCGGGAGGGAGAGGGGGAAAAGAGAGGGAGGATGAGGTGAAAGGAGAGGGAGAAATTGAAGGGGCCGAGGAAAGAAAAATGAGTGCATACCTGGAAGAACACCCTGATAAAGGCTCTGCTGAAAGAAAAGAAGTGCAGCAGTGAATCCAGAAGTTGGTTGGCTCGTCCCAATCCCACACTGACTTGGCACTTAACCGGAGTACTTCTGCCAAGTATGCCTGATGGTGTGTGTGTGTGTGTGTGTGAGTGAGACTATGTATGCTTTTTAGGCTGGATTTAAAAGAGGAGGAATGTGGTTTTTGTCTGATAGCGGAAGTATTTTGGGTACTGATACTGGTTGTTGTGTAGATAGATTTCTCTGACGGTCAACATCTGGTTTTGATTTGCTCAACATGCCTTCTGTGTTTGTCATACTCTTCGAACTGATAGGATGGTGGTGGCCATGATTCAGTTTCTTCTCTAGTAGTTTTCCAACATGTTGTCGGACAGTTGATAGAGGGGCAGGTAATAGACGTGTTAAGTCTTGGTAGAATTAACAACCTATCTTTTTTTTTTTTTGTCAATTTCTCCAGCTGCGAGCAGAGGTTGGCTGTCTGCAGGGAGAGTTGAAAGGGAAGCGTGCGGAGATGGAGACTTTGGACACTCTCCTCCAACGAAGAGAGCGAGAGAGTCAGGAGGGAGGCAACCTTCTACAGATGCTCACTGATGACTTGCAGACTGCTAAAGAGGAAAGGTACGTGACGGTTTTTACGGCATGAAATAAATATATATTTTTTTAATATGTCCTCTACTTGGCGTGTGCGTGTCTGATGCGTCACTTCTGTTTTCCCAGATGTAAACTGCACCAGGCCAATGAAAGGCTGAGCAAGGTGCTGATTGAGATGGTTCGCAGCACCGTTGCAACAGAAGAGCTGATTGGACAGAAGATCAGTGCCGGAGCCAAAACATCTGAGCTAGCGACCCATCAGAGGAGCTCAACTGGGAATAAAGTTGCACAAGAATCTGGTCCGTGGCTCATTTGAGTTCACTTTTTATTTTTTTATTAGAGATATAGAGATCATTTAAATTGTTGTTTCTAGTTCTTGAGAGACCGATGTACAATTTAAATATTTGCACCAACTCATTTTGACTTGTTGTTTTTCGTAGGTATTTCAGTTGCAGACTCGTCGTTGGATAACCTGGAGCTGACCCAGATGCTCTGTGAGAGCCTGCTGGTTTCAGATGCTCAGATCAATCCTGGAGGAGAAGAAGCCGCTCTGAATGCCTGCAACAGACTGCGACACACTGTCGACTCGCTAATGGAACTGCTCAACCAGGCCAACACGCAGGTAAAGGATGCATAGACCTTCTGGTATCTCAACAATCCACCCACAAAAAAAAAAATCTTTCATTTAGCTTTTTTATTTATTTATTTATTTTTATAAATGTGTATTGTTAGCCGTCTAATCATGGGTTTCTCACTTTTTTTTCTCCAGCTGGAGCAGACTCATGGTGTCCACCTTTCTCTGGAGGAAAGGTTCTCTCAGGGCAGAGAAAACTCCGCCCAACTCCTTGAGCAGCACAAGCTCCTGCTGGAGCAGCTCGATCAGGAGGCGAAGCTGAAGAGTCGCCTCCAGCTGGAACTCCACAAGGCAGAGGGTGAGCACTGTACGCTTCGTTCGCTTCGCCAAGTTAAAGTAGTTAATCCACTGATTGTTAGCACCCCTTGCTCCTCTGCCTATGGTAAAGTTTTACCACGTGCACCGAAGTTTAAACATAACTTGGCTATTTCTGATGCTGAGCATGAGAATATCTTTCCCCTTTCACATAAACAATGTCTTTTTCATGATGTGTTCAGGTCTTCTGGATGGCTATGTGGCTGAGAAAGCAGCCCTAGAGGAGTCCCTGCAGCAGAAGGAGGCCCAAGAGGAGAGACTAGTGGAGGAGCTGGAGGACCTGAAGGTGAAGCTGCACCAGATGCAGGGTCTCACGGCGGAGCTGGACAGCCTCAGACTGAAGCATCAGGAGCTCAGTGAGGAGCACGCACTGCTCCTGCGCCAGAAGGAGCATCTCTCCGCTGGTCTGGGGGAGAGGGAGAAAGGTGAGCGAAGCAAGCACACAGTCATGAAATCACATGTCTCTGTCTACATGAAATGTTACATGACCGCACACTTATATAATGTCTGTGCTCAGATGTGTCTTCTCTCCGTAGGCCATTGGCTCAATTTAGATCCTGATACAGGTTTGTGGGTCAGAGTGAAGTGAGTGTGTGTGTGTGTGTGGGGGGGGGGGGGGGGGGGGGAAAATGCATTATATTTTCATGGCGG